>JAZGTI010018967.1:0-11345 GCA_036877585.1 Botia kubotai | reverse complement strand
GTCTAGCAGTAAACAGATGTGCTCTGAAGGCAATGTTAGTTTGAATCCATTTAGCATCCCATATAGTTATACATATTGCACTAACCAATAATAGGATTAAATATGCGAGATTCTATATTAACTTAAACTTCAGGTCTCATTCACTGATGTTTCAAAAATCCCTAAAATGTATGAAAGGAATGGAAAATAAACAGACAGCTAGTGGGTTTGTGTGTCTGTAGGACAAGTCTGGTCAGACAGTGTGTGGTGGTGGTGGGAAAAACTCAGACTGACCTTTTTAAAACACGTCTTAAAACGAGCCATTCATTAGACAGGAAGGAGTTAGGAGGGAATATTTCTGGCAGTCTCTGTATTTCTTTGCGCATATGTGTGTGGCTGGAAGGGTGGGGAGCCACTCATGATGTCATCTCTGAATGAGCTCCAGCTGAGTCATGTGATGTCACCACTAAGGTGGAGCTGAGATGTGGTTTAAGATTTGGGGTCTGCAGAACCCACGAGAGGGACTCACTGATACCTTCAACATAGCCCAGAAATCTAATCCTCAAATGCAACTGAAATTCCACCAACTCTCCACCTGTCAGTTCCTGCCATTAGAAGCCAACACCTATCCTACATTTAGTCCAGTCACACACAAAATGGGATTTGTAAACCATCTAAAGAAACTCTAAGACACATACAAGTATTGTTAATACCATCCAGCTAGAAAACAAAAAGATCTTCACAAGAGGTCCTCAAAGTGATTCTTCAATGATTTGCTACATCGACACCATAGTGTAATCTATGTTGTTTTCTATACATGCTGAAAAGACACACATGGATCAGCAAGACAAAATGTCATTGATTGTCAATGACAATGTCAAAAGATGTCAGTGATGTTTCGAAAGAGAAGACCTTGCAGTGCAGAAGTTCCATGTCTTCTCCATCACTGCTCCATAACTCTTTACAGTCACATTCAGATATGTTTCCTCAACAACATCATAACATGATTCAGGATTTGAAGATTAAGGCATGAAAGGCATTCAACCTCCCAAATACTGAGTGATGCTCAACAACCTCCAATAAAATTAAGGAAAAATCTGAATGAACTGAATGATAACAAATCAAAAAGGTCAAAGCACAGTTCCTATTTACATCCATTCATAGGGATCCCATACAATATTATTAATGTAAACAGGCCTCTGTCTGTATCTCAATCATCAATCATTCTCAGAACATTCAGACTAACTCAATATAAAGATCTTTAAAATAGTCTCACAATGTACACAAAATTTGTCACGGTGGCTGACAGATCCCAAAACTGACCACACACAGCTGATCCAGACATTTGCTAAATCCCAGTTATGCAGTAGCATTTCTAAAGTAGCCATTACTGCCTGAAGTATCGTCCAATGAAGTCACATCCCTTATTCTGTCATATCAGCAATGTGTGCTCTTCTCATATTGTCTGCCCATCTTTCACTTAAAAGTCAAACACTTGGGAAAGTGCCGGCCATTTTTCATGCTGCTGACCTGGATTAAAAGCTAACAGGGAAGAAAATACACCCATTTGTAAAAATAGCGACTAAATTATACCATGCACCCCAAAAAAGGTCTGGTTTAGACTGGCCAGAGGAATGTGAAAAGAGAGCCAAGGCACAATTATACACAAGTTTCTGCATCCTGCTCTCCATGGAAGAGTTTAAAAACTATATATGTTGTTTATGAACTCAAGCACCATATGCATAAGTATATGTGTCATTTTTATGAGATACAATACTGTGGCTCTCAGCACTTTTACTCTTTGCACTGTGACTCTTTAATTACCAGTTCCTCAACAAAACAAGGTGTCTATGTGGGATATTAATGTGTTTACACAGCTGCAAAATATAGTTGCCAATCCGATTTGGAAATCCAAATACAATTCTGTTTACACACAGTTCAGTTAAGAGAACGACATCCGCATTTTAAAACCGAAGTGACACACAGTAAAGATTTTAGAACTCAAAACCAGATTTGAGGATAAATTCTGTTAATAGATGATGTAAAAAAAGTACCGCCAAAGTACTGCTGATCCCATTTTTATCCTGACAAAGAAAGGAAAACAAACACACACAAACATTAGCAAACATTAGCAAACACAAACATAGTCTTGTCCCACGGCCTAAGCCAAATACATGCAGACCATCAATACTCACACTTATCAGTTGCTCCTATGACTCTAATAACAAAAGTCTAACACACACACACCCTGTTTCCAGCATGGTCACAAATTGCATCACTTACAGTAGAGCAGAGTATCCACAACTTTTTACAATGGAGTACCCTTCTAGACAATAAATCTTAATCTGTGTACCACCTCTCTCTGAACTCACACACACATTGACTACAGTCACACAAACAATTTACATCATTAATAGCACATATTGTACAATATTACATACAGTATTATTCTCTTGCAGTGGATTGTGGGATTTACAGCAGCGTGAGGACATTGTGAGTGGCATGTGGTGTATTTCTTTCAGTGTAATTGTGCAATAAGACTCTTCTGCTCCAGAAGTCACAGGTGTGGAAAAGAATAAAAGCAAATTCAGTTATTGGTGAATATCGAACGTTGGAAAAAAAAAACTTTATGGCTTATTTTTTATTTTATTTTATTGAACAGCCAGTAAAAATATGACATCACCAAACAAATTGTACTCTATGTGTGCACCTGCTAACCTTGTTCCTACTCTCTCTCTCTCTCTCTCTCTCTCTCTCGCTCTCTCTCTTTCTCTCTCTCCCTCCCTCGCTCTTGACAAACCATTGGGTGGTTCTGGGTTTAATTAACTGCTGGTTTGACTGTAATTTCTTAACTTCTGCCCCTAAAAAGTTTCAGCCTAGCAATGTCTGTCACCGCAGGCCACAATTTATGCAACAGAACGCATTAAAAAAAGGTCAAAATCTTAACCAAAACTGTCTACAACCACCTCACTCAACTTCCTGTTCATCCGTCTCCTGTGTCACAGTCTCACCTTTTTGTTCACCTTTAAACAGCTGCATTCACTCTGTGTGTGTGCAGAGGCACATGGCGGAAACAAGAAGTCCCTGCGTGTATTAAAGTGCTTAGAGGCAATACTGTTTCTTTATTCACATAAATTATTTATGACATAGCAAGACAGGAAGTAAAAACTACAATATGAGTTTTTTTGTTTATATATTGTTAACAACTTTAGCCATTCCTGTGAATTTTGGTTAAATTTAAATTCAAATGCAACAAGTTTTTAGGGTACTTTACAGTTTCATGTATTTCTGAAAACATTATTATATACATATATTTTTAATACACATAAACGTCTTATAAAACATCTAAATATCGCTCTAACATATTAATGGCAATGCAAAACATCAACAACCCACCGTCAATATATTCATTATTTTGCTGTCACAGCTGTGGATGTAAATGCAGAGAGCGCAACAAGTTTTCACAAACAGAACCTTTATCTGTTTTAGGATAAAAACATCATATTCTATGATGCCTTTGTAACTCTTTTATGTCATAAAGATATTTTTAAAAAGTAAAAAAAAAGTTTAGTTTTAAATAATCAAAAAGGTCTGCTCAAAAGATGCTCAGCATATCCGTATCATTTATTATGCGCACACAGACCCAATTTGACCAACCCATGAGGACCAACTACGTTATTTATAACAACCACTAAAATAAAAATGTGTCTTACCTTTAACTGAGATGTAATATTTCCACACTGCGCTCCAATACTAAGCACTTTATATTTAGGCTCTGAATTTCGCGCTTTCAAGCATATATTCTCTTTGGTGTGTCTTGTCTATCTTAACTAGCTCCCTCAGGTCATAAAGCCTGTATCTGTCAGTAAAGCAGAGCGCTAGTGAAAGTACACAGTGAGAAAATGAGAGAACAGATGCGTGCGGGTTTGGGGTGGGTGAGTGCCCCGAACTTAAGCCAACCACCTTCCTACAAAATTCGCACATTGTAGCTAGATAACGCGAAATACATTAATAAAATTATTTTTGACACATTCAGTGTTACGTGATTTGCTTTTTATACGTCTTCAACGTGTGTAAACAATCAAACCAATAAAAAATTATCAGTTAAATTCCCGCATATATCCGAACTTTTACTATAGTTTCCGTAGTTTTTTAATATACTAGTTCTGCTACGATTGCTATTGTTGCTACTGTAAAATTATAGCCTAACATGTCAATATACTTGTGGCTTTTAGAATTTATACGTTTATTAAAATGTATTTTCATGCAGTTTGGTCGTTCTTGTTACATCTGTATAAGCCTAACTATTTAAAAAATTATTATACTTATAAATATGTTTATTTAAAAAATATCGCTACACACTGAAGAATAGGATGAAACAGTATTATTAAGAAGTTTTGTGCGCTCGTTATGTACCGTTATTAGTCAGGTTTAAAGCTGATGAATGTAATCCCAAAGGCTGTTAATTCTTACATCCAAAATCTAATGAATTATTAGGTGTTAATATCAGTTTGCTTGTCAAAACATATATTGCAGAAGTAAATTAATTGTATTGTAGCTCTAAGCAAAATATTATTTTATCTCGTCCTGTCATCTCTTTAGCTTATCATGGTACAGTTTCTTGTATATTTGATGGCCATGTTTTAGGGTTATTTGTGTTATATGTGTGATTTGTGCCTTCATTCCACTTTCTAAGCACTCTATACCATTAAAAACATGTACTAAGAACTTTTCATTTGGCACTGAGAAGGCTGTGCCTGAATTTAAGATGATCTACTAAAGCACTTCATTTAACCAGTTTAGTAAAAAAAATCCACAACATCATGATTTCCGAACATGCAGTGCTGAGCAACAGACATCACAGCTTAGCTAATGAAGATGCTTGATGCAGGTCTGTTTCCTATTTCTTATTGGCAACCTGTGCTGTTATTCATTCAGTTGTTTCTACTGCCAGCACTCACTCACTCACTCACAGCAGCTGGAGGCATGGGAACAGAACACTGGTACATTTTCCCAATTCAACTGTTTTGTTGTTACATATGACAATGTTTGGTCTACCATGTAGCATCATTCAGTACACTCCCAAAAATATTGTGTAGCCTCAAAAAACAAAACAGCAACAGTTTGCAGCAATTGTTTTATGACAACTTGTAAGGGAACTAAGTTGAACCAACAAACTTTACTGGGTTACAATTGTAGTCTTCAGTGAAAGATATTCTTAATTACTTACTTAAAAAGTTGTGTTTATGTTACAAACTAATAAGTTCAGTACTCATTGAGCTGTGCCAGCTAGTTTTTGTTGTGAACACTCAAAAATAAGTTTAATTTAGTTTAAGAAAATGATGGACAATGGTATGGTAAAAAAGTGTAAATGTAACTCTTTGGTGTTATGCTGTTTGCTTTCTGTTTGCTTCCATCTTTTTCACTCATTCCATTTCCTTGTCACTGTCTGCAAGTTTGGAATGCCTCACGCTGCCTTTGCTGTGGGTTCACTGTCCAGTTGGGGGTGGGGGTCTGCGGGTGCTCATGGACCGCTGCCCCCCTCTTCCTGCTCTAATAACAAACCCAGGAAGCTCCAGTGGACAGACAAGGGCACAAGAAGGACAGCACGAAAGGATAAGATTTTGGCACTGTTAAAACAATTAAAAACATACTACAAATAATATTTATTATTTTACACTATTTTTCTTCTTTTCTTCTTAAAAGTTACAGCTGTTTTTGCTTTGGTCTTAACATGATTTGGTAACAATATCAAAAAACTTGATGGATTGATAAATATTGATTAACTGAGATTCTGAGGAGCTGTTTTTACGTGTCTGCGAGCATGTGTAATGCCAGCCTTGCTTTCAATGGCAGGGCCGCTTTACATGTGAAAACAGTCTGAAGCTGATTGAAGATAGAACAGAGCTTGTCTGTGGGCCACAAAGGAAATGAAGGATGAGATGAATCTCCTCTGGGTTAAACCAACTAAAACATCTTCAGACCTCTAATTCAAAATCCAAGGAATTGGAGCCAGTTGATTTATGCCATTATGATAGTAAACACTGTTGACAGTGAATCTCTGAACCACTAAGCTATACTATAGAACCATATAGGATAGACCATATAGAATGGTCTTTTACAGTGACTGCCATGATAGCCAAGGCACATGACCCAATCTGCATCATTTAAAGCATTCTGGAGATGTTCTGTTGGGGTTGAAAATAACATACGCTCCCTCAACCTAAAATAAGTACCTGATATGTCATCAGAAAACCCAGAGGGAACATGAGGAGCAAGAACATAGCTGGTTGTGATGACTCCTTGCTAAGACAGTAAAGCATTCTTTTGAAAATGACTGTACAATTATGTTGAGTTGAGGTCACTCTGTGTGCAGAACGGACAGCCAATAGCTCCAGCCAGCACCGTGGTGCTGATGGAGGTAATATGTTATTACATGCTCAGAGAAGTCCTTTTGTTGAAGTTTTTGGCTTTATGAAAATCATCATATCATCATCTCATTTTGTGTTTCTTTATCTTTGAAAACTGACTGCAAGGAGGACTGCAAATTCGTGCACATGACGTGCATGGAAGAACTTTAATGAGAGAGTTGATTGATGGTATAATCTGCATAATCTGAGGCAATGATTATGGTGCCTGATTCACACTGCATGCAGGCTCCCTTGTGCTTTCACACTTACAGCATAAATAAAGTGTAATTTGGAGTTTTTTCTTTAATAGTGCCATAAATGATTGGTTACATGGTTATTGGAAGTAACCCACTGTGAACAATTACAAACTTAATCATCATTAAACCTAATTTCTATCCAAATTATAATTAATCTACATGTAATTGAACCACAACTGTAACTATAAACTGCTTAAATTCTTAGTGCTGTTTGAGTTGCCTGTCACCTGCATGCAAATTTTGCATCAAGCCCATTAGATTTCTCTGTCAAAAAATGGATTACAACTCCAAAAATGCCAAAAATATGCTTCAACTACTGTGTGCAGTGCTACACCACTTATGCGCACTATGCAAACACTTTAATCTGTTTTATAGGGGCCAAAATAAATACATTTGCTTGTGGATGTAAATTAGGCCTTTAGGAGAGGCGTAAAACAGATGCTAAAATGAAGTTACAAAATTAGATATTAAAAGGAAAGTTTTTATGAGCTATGCGGGCCATTGACTTCTGAGCAATGCACTGGTGTGTGTGGCTAATAGAGATGAATTATTTTCTCCAAACAGGAGACAAGTATAACCAGAATCTTTCAAACCCATTTTAGGCATCTTATTGCTGTAAGACCCAAAAAATTCTATATTTAAGTAGAATCCTAATAGTAATTGGTAAGAGAATTCAAAGAAAATAATTGACTCACTGTATATATCCTACAGTAAGCACAGGATTACATGCGTGGTACAAATGAAAAACATAAACGATTTTAGCATCCTGAAAGCAAGAATATTGTTAAAAACTTTTGATTTTGCCTGTTTTTTATTGATATTAACTAATAAAATGTTAGGACAAAGAACATAACTGAATAAGTCAGGGAAAACTTCTGGGGTCTGGATGTGCTGGAGAAGAACACAGAGGTACGGCACAGTGGATCCTCATCTTACTTTATGTCTCTGATCTTGGCCCCGATATCTTTCATTTTTTTCCCTGTGCCCCTGCTGTTCTAAAAGCAGTGGAATGCTGCATGAACACAGGCTTTGTGCTTTGCAAACAGACCATTCACTATGGTAATGAACCCTCTTTTTAGGCAAAATGGTGAATATACCAGAGCCATTATCAGTGGAGCAAACAGCACAGATTCAGCCTGCCACATACAGTATATGCAACCTGTATGTATGATCTCATGGTGTTCCTACAGTTTTGTCAAATCAAAGAGTGTTTCTTTTCTTTTACAAACACAAACGTTCCTGTTTAAAATGTCCAGCTGCTTTCTTGCTCACAGGATGTTGATGGGGTAGATGTTTATTAGATGTGAGTATACATTACATCTTCTATAGTGAGACACAGTTTACTGCAGAGACAGACCACTCATTAAAACATAAATGGGATACATGCAACACTCAACATGGCAGCCAGGAAGTCAGCAATCAATTAAAAAGGCAAATAAAAGGCGAAATCTTCTATCAGCAAAAGTATCGCCTGGTTTTAACAACATTATAGCTTATAATATACATATATATATATATATATATATAATATTATAATATAATCTGCACCAACTAAATACATACATTTGTAACTTATTTGTCTTATGATTATTGGTGTAACAAAATATTATTGAATTGCAAGCTTTACAAACAGTTTTGGAGATTTTGGTGCCATTCAGGTAAACTGTAGCTGTACACGCTTGACTGGTAATAGCTGCTTAAGGATGTTATCAGGATATCCAGCAAATGGCTTTCTTTGAAAGCTTAAAGGCCTTTAATATAATGTCATTCAAAGTAAAATGTGTCATGCCATCACATTGCCTTTAAACGAAAAGGCATCTTCAGCTTGATGTTAACGATCTGGTAATGTGATTTAGATACAGATGTTTAAAAGAACATACCCTGAGGCTCAGCACTCCGATTTCATGGTTCTGAGAAACCGTAGGTACTTTTTTAAGTTGCGTTAAAGCGAACCACATTATACCCAGAAGCAACACTACTGAATGTTCAACGAGAGGCCCTATTAGGACCTGCAGGCGTCAATTACACCTGGACACAGCAGGCATCACAGCTCATAAGTTTTGTCTCATTACCTGTCCATTCAAAGCATCACATCAGCTCTGAGGCTTCCTAGCAATCACCCGAGGCATCACTCTGGAATTCTGCAGTGTGTCTTGGAGGTCATGGATGTATAAACCCTCACAGAGACCACACATAAAAAGTTTTTGATGTTTGTTGTGAGCTTTACTGCCTATAAAACAGAGCTCCCAAAGTACAATGGGATCCAGATCAGTTTAAACATCTCATGTAAATTTGGAACTAAACATTAATGTTTAGGATTTAAAGTAAAACATTTGTATTAAATTAGAAAACTGCACAATAGAAGTATTTTGGCTAGCAGTCTCAGACTTTTATACCCCTCTATATTTCCAGATACATTTTAATTGTTATAATTGTGTACATTTAGTATTACATAGAGGGCAGATTTACCTCTGTTGCATTTATTTACTTTACTGGTTCGAAATGAAATCATAAATAAATACAAGCCAAGGTATTTTAAAATTAAAGTATTATAAATAAATCTAGTTTATTAAAACAAATTCAGAATACTGAAAATATGATCAGATTACTGTAGATGCAAGTAGAAATGGGTATTGTGAAATAAAAGCAAGGTTGTAAGCTTAGCTTACAAGAAATCAGAAATCATTCTACTAAAATTATAAACACTGAGACTTGCAATCAGTCAACATGAACCTTAATGGCATGTCATTTAACACTGCATAAAACACAAAACTAAAGTTCTGCTTAAGCCCTTTAAAGGAGACACACTTAGATGTATTGGACATGATGTTTACAGTATTCAAGCAGGATAAGAGTGCATGAAGTGATGGCTGATGTTACACTGTTGGGGTCTGGGGCTCCAGAATGATTTTGCTGGGGTCCCGGATGCAGGAAAAAGCAGTACGAGGGATTTTCTCCACATCAATGTAGTTGTATTCTAAATGTACAGCTGCCAGGTGAGACTCCTCATTACTGTTAACTTTACATAGAGACCTCACTGGAACAGAGCTGAAAAGACAAAGCAATACATATTTACTGCAATACAGTTTGTCACACATAGTCAGATTCCCCAAAGAACACTCAACACAGTGCCAAATGTGGGTAGACTGTTAGGTTAAAGTTAGAGTTGGATCTCAAAGTAAAGCGTTATCTGAGAAAACTGGCTTTGGCCTTTGTATGGAATCTTAACTCCATCATATAAGAAGCAAACATTTAGTCAAGCAGGGCTTGACTCAAACTTGAGTTTTGTGCCAGGCAAAGAGACTGGTTAGTTTATGATTATCTGTGTTGCACTGTTTACTGCAAATATATGGGGAAACAAGCTAAATAATGAATTTTTCATACAGACTACAAACGCAAAATACATTTTTATGACCAGTTTTTTAGACAGTATATATTTTTTATTCTTTTGCCAGAGAATTTCATATGGCATAAAGTTTGTTATTAGTGCAGGAGTTAAAAGTGCTTTACTCTTCTGTTTTTCATGAGAGAGTAATATGTTGCATATCTGAATCCAAATAATTACTGGCAGAGCCCCAAAGCAAGAACAGAAATATTCTAATTAGCATGGAGTTCATGTAGTTCACTAATCTCTTGAGTTGGGTAGTGCGAGTGCTCACTATTTCTGCTTCCATATTAGTTGCACTATAGCCTGAGGATGCAGACAAGTTCATGGTTTTGAAATGCAAACAAGACAATAAAAAGAAGGAGTGACACTGCTACAAAATAAGTGTATAGAAAAACAAGCTGAACTAAGTCTGAGTATAAAGAGCAAAGTCAGGCTAACTTGAACAAGGATTTCAGGAAATAACAGGATAAAGCAGATGTATAGATGTGATGTTTGATGTAAGCTTGAGAGGGTTTTACAAATAAAGATTGTATCTGAACATATAGCAGATGAACTCTATGGCCCTGTTTCAAATCCTAGTGAGCTGCATACCCAGACAAACATTTTAAGGTATCGTCGGTGTGCTCCAGACATGAAACCCGCTTCAAACTGTATAATTATGCTACCTTCTAAGACACCTTAATTTGGTCAAGTGCTAAAGCAGCACTGCATGTATTTTGCATGGCTTAGGCAATCCTGGAATGCATTACAATGGACTTAGTAATATATATAGCGGACAGAGTAAAGCTTTCTATTTTATTAAATACAATTAACACGTAGTTAGCTTAGCAACAAACTCAACCGCTGTTGGAATCACCTGACAGCATTTTTTGCGTTGCTGTGAGAGTAGCTGCCTTTGCTGAGCATTCAAAATGAGTCATTAATGAGATTTTATGATGGTTAGGATGCAGAAAAGCATGGAACACAAATGACATGTACACACCTTATACGGTTGTGATCTAGACGCAGCAGCTGGAGATTCTTGAAGTGGCGTATGTTCCGTGGCACAGTTTCAAACCTGTTGTTGTCCAAGAGCAGCTCCTCCAGAGTGTGATAAACGCCACGAAACGACTTCCCCAGCACCCTCTGCTCCTCTAACAGGTTGTGGGAGAGGCGTAGAGACTGTAGGCCTGGACGGAGGTGACTCAGTGAGTACGGTGGAACAGCGTGAATGTGATTGTGCTGAAGGGACAGTTGACGCAAGGCCCTGGGTAAGTGCGAGGGCACCACAGACATCTGGTTGTAGGACAAGTCAAGGGCCTCCAGTTTCCT
>JAZGTI010018966.1:0-11345 GCA_036877585.1 Botia kubotai | reverse complement strand
CAGATGCTGGATCTCCTCCCTGTAGGCAGTCTCATCGTTGTTGCTGATGAGACCGATCACTGTAGTGTCGTCTGCAAACTTGATGATGGTGTTAGCTCCATACACAGGCCTGCAGTCGTGGGTGAAGAGGGAGTAGAGAAAGGGGCTCAGCACACAGCCCTGTGGTGCACCAGTGTTGAGCGTGACAGTAGTGGAGCAGATGTGGCCTGACCTAACATGTTGAGGTCTGTTGGTCAGAAAGTCCATAATCCAGTTATGTTGTCCAGTCCATAATCCTTGTCTTATAATTAAGATTATAAGACAAGTACATGCAGTGAAGGTCCTTTTGTTTATTCTTTGTCATTATCACAACAGATAAATTTTGAACTAATTTACACTAATCATTTTAAACAATGTCTATTTTTTAAAAAACTGAGCTTTTAAAGAGCAAAAAACATATGGAAATTTGTTTTAAATTTTTTAAATTCCTAAAATGCCCATAGATACGAAATCACAATAGTGATTTCACAAGTCACATAAATCACATTAATCTGAAACAGTTCTATTAGCACCAATTTTTTATTTATTTGCTATCCTGTCTGTTGTTGTAAACCCACACCACCCTTAGTATCACAAAACTTTAGGGTAACTTGAAACTCAAATGGACTTGGATGGATTGAATAAAATACAGAGAGGTATGTATTAGTATACAATATAAAATAATTATTGAAAAACAATTTACTAAACATAAAAAAGATTTTATTTTCTGATCTGCCATGGAAATTCAAAGTGTTTGCATTCATTGTTGTTTTCAACAACTTTTGCATCATATATGTTTCAAGATGTGTAGCTAACAGTCAATGAGGTTGGAATGGTGGATTTTACCACCTCTTGCAAATTTGGAAGACATATGTTAAGACACTTTACAACCTGTTCAATTAAACTATAACAGTTTGTAATAATGAACAGAATGAGATTAGTTTGTGATTAACAAAACAGATCTAGTGGGAATAGATTAAAAATGAGCAGAATAGAGCTACTGGAGATATAGCAGAGCAGTGTAATATAAAAATAAACAACTTGGACAGAAGATGACACAAACAGAATGTAACGAGACATGAAAAGTAAACATTTCACACAGAAAAAACAGTTTGATCAAGAGACCTTTATTTCTCTGTGTGGAAGCTGCAGCCACAAACCTCTTGACGTGCACATTTCCAATCTATGCTAAAGTCTTGATATTCTGAACAGGAATACAGGATATGCTGATATGCTGATATACTGATGTTCTACACAAATATTTAACCCATGCTAAACTAGAATATAAGCATCAATCAGAATATATCTATTAACATTACAGGTTAATTATACTATCGATTAATACTTTCAGTTGTAAATATAGCAGAATACACAGTATGTGTGATTCCAGGGTAAATTTATCTGAATATGTAGATTAATAAGATGTAGTTCTTAGCAATTTAACACTAGGCAATGTCAAGAACGTACAAATGATTTAGAACAATTATACGATCAGGTCTCCCAGATGTTGGCCTTTAAGAACATTTGTAACACCAACCTGTGAAATAACAGTAAGATAGTGAATAATGTATGTAACCAGCTTTCAGAAATACAGTAGTCCTAAATTTACCTGTTAGGTCGTCACGGTCATGTTCGCAGTTTCAAACCCCACTAGTTCAAGCAGTGAAGGAATTGCTTTTTTGTAGATTGTTCGCTAGACAGGAGAAAGCATTGATGCATTATCAGCCTCCAGAACCAGCAAGGTGATTTAAAATGTCAAATAAGATAAATATGACATATTCATTTCAATAACAACCTCTGGGACTTTCAGCCTCAAGTCAAAGGTCTCTGGTGAGGAGACCACAACATTAGCAGAAGCCTGACGTTCTGGGTTCTTCTCGTGTTTCTGGTAGAAACCCAGAAGATAAGACATACCAGGCACATATTCTTCAATTCTGAGGAAAAAAGATGTACAAGCGGAAAGATGAATTAAGTCCTGATGTTTAGAATCTTGTTTAGAAAATGTGATGTGTGAACTTATGATGGCTGAAGTTTACCTTTGACTGATCACTGTTATCACTGAGGGAAGGGCTCCCCAGGTTATTTTGGTGTATATTGAAGGTTTAGCCTCTTGCTGGCATGCTGTGGATACCCTCATAGATACATCATATGTCTGACACTCAGCACCCCATCTGAGATGAGCCTGAAGAAAAGTTAAACAAGATAATGTGGAAACCAATGAGTATGAACAAATGTCAGAGTAATCAAAGGATCTGCTTAACGGTCTCTGATAACTGCCATATGAATGTTCTCTTGGGTATTTGTCTAACCTGCAAAAAATACAATATATGCTGGTCTTTTCAGCACGTTACCCATTGGTCAGTCATTCCAAATGTAAACTATTTCAGGGTAAAATCTACAATGCTATAAACATTGATACCTTGGCTGATGAATGGCTCTTATCCAGATTTGCATTGGCACACATTTTCCAGTTTGCTTCCTCTCCAGCTTCAGAGACTATCATTTCAATGTCGTCTCTCTGGGGTGTTGGGACATAAAAGGCTACACCTTCATAGCCCAGCGGCTTTGCTGGTGGACTGAGAGCAAGTGCTTTTACTGTGACCAGAGGATCTGGAGTGGCATCAAGAACCTTCAGCATTGGGGAGAACGTATGTGTTTGACCGTTTATCCTGTTACAGTTATATAGTACATTTATTAAATAGGACTTAATTTACATAAGTAACTATGCTTGCATTGCACCTCAGAAGCTGGGACTGAGCTGGACAGATTGTGTTCTCCACAGGTGAAGATGGACTCATCTCTTGTGTCCTACACAGAGAGAGCATACAGAACATTAAAAACTCTCACAATAATTCAGAGGTCATCTCAGGAAATGATTCTGTCACAAGAGCTGATAATAAAGAGTCATGGCTAAACACAGATGCTGTACCTTGAATATTCTGCGGCTGAGATCCATCATTTGACTGACTTGTGGAGGATGTTTGCTGCCTGTGGTGACCTGAATCTGAATCTTTTCTATGGGTTTGGCTCCCTTTACTTTATAAACAAAGAAACAAGTGATTAAGACAATTAAGTAAACTGTTTATATTACATCAATAATTTATTCAGGTAAATGGTACCTGGTTCTAGTTGACATGAAAACCGTGTGTTTCCCAGGAAGTAGTACAGAGGATATTCGTGGAGGTAATGTGTTCGTTTAGCTTCTGCTTCAATGCAGATTGCAGTTCCATAAATCTTGGCTTCAGCACATTGCCTGAATTTTACCTCAGAGTCCTCAGCCTGCCTCAGAATATCCAGCTTTGTAGTTTTCAAAATTGATCAAACATGCCATTTTAAGTATATAGGAAGTTTTACCTGTTCATCCCTGGCGGTCGGTAATATCCTTCTGGCCAGCGGCAGTTCTGGCTGCGAGGTCTCTGCCTCAGGCATCATGGGAGTTATTTTGGCTAAAGTTGAATCCTCAATGTTCCTCAACACAGCATATACATTAGAGCTGTTCAAAAAGGGGTAAGAGATTGTTTGAAAATGTTTAATGGCATTTTGTTCCTATTGCAGTGGTCTGAGGAACGTCATAAAAAATGTACCTGACTGAAATTAACTCTGTGGCAGTTTTGCTTGGAGTCACATTCATTTCAAACTTCTGCTCTTTTGCATTTATTTTTAAGCCAAACGCCCATGGTAAGCCAAAGACTGCCTTACTCTTTAGCTCGACACCGCACTGGAAGAGATCTGTGTTGATTCCATGGAAGACAAAATGATCCTTTGTCACTCTGTAAGCAAGAGGGAAGTCAACCTTTAGCAGGCAGAAACAACCGTTCCACATGAGCACAGGATTAATGGGGTGAATTTATTAAATGCTTGTTATATTTTTACCTGTAATACCATCACATTTGCATGTGATTAGCATCTTATTTATTAATCAAGTGCTCAACATGAAGTTATTGTCATTGTTTAGGTGCAAACACAATATTTTCTTTTTAAATTAGGCTTACTATAGATGACACCTTATTCATGAAACACTGGCATAGCACAATTAAAATTGCACTACCCCCATAGAAAGTAGGTAGCAAATTGACATTTTTAATTAAGAGATTGTCTTCATGTTTTTAGTGATAATAGTTGAATAATGATGAAATAATGGTGTGAAATGTAATAACTGCAGGAATCCAAACATTGCGGTGAGGTCTGATGCAATGTCTACATTTTAGGACCTGATTCAGGCGCTGGATCACATCAAAGTACCTGCTGCATCCTCCTGTATTTAGGAATAACTTGTGGGCTCTTTTGTGTTACCTGATTTGCACAATTACTTTAGTGAATAAAACAGTGCCAAAACAACACAGACGATGTGTGAATTCCTAATGAATCACAGCTGATAAAGTCTGCTTATTACCCAGCAAAGCCATCTGTCTGCAGGGAAATCTCTGAGCTTAGCAGCTCACCCAGATGTTCCTTAGGAGGAGGATTCATTTCAGCCTTAGCTGAAAACACAGAATATATGATCATTATTGTATTCAACATCATCTTTATCTGTTATTAACAGAAGCGTAATGGAAAACTGAAAACTGAATTATAAAGTATATCACCTTTCATAGTAACAACATTTACAATGGGAAAATATTTGCTGATTTCGACTGGGAGACCCAGACAAGTTGGCTGCACAAACCGAGCTTCATAGACAAGGTGTGCCTTGGTCCAGTGCCAGGAAGTTCCTTTCTGAAGATTCTCAATCTTCTCCCAAACTGAGCTTTCCTTCCCTGCAGAAGGACTAATTGACTGAGGAGCAAAAATAAACAAATTTCATTCTCACAAATATCAAAACTTGGAAGATAAAAGACACTCTGTGTGTTGTTGAAAAGGTGGATGTTGGAATACCTTTACAATGCCCTGAATGAAATCTCCACTGAAATCCATCCAAAAGGCTTCTTGTCCAAACACACGTGCATACACTGATAGTAAGGGCTTGTCCTTCGGAATGTTTTGCCAGTCAGAGAGCTTTTAAATCATTTGGAAGCATAACAATCAGTTTAATGACTGATAAGTCATTTCGTATATATTCTAAGAATAAACATGCTCACAATTTTCATTATGGCTGCAAAATCTGTGACTCCAAAATCTTTTTCAAGTTGAGGAAGTTTTCCTGCAAGGAGCTCTTTGATTCCTTCTGCACGGACACCCAACTAAAAACATACATGTTAGCCAGTGAAATTTATATTCTAAACACTCATTATTAATGAAATATTTTGGAACAAATTATGGCTCTGTTTAAAAACCCATAGCACTGACTACAAAGACAAAGCTTGTTCCAAAAAAAAGGAAAGCATTAATATGCTGCCATTTAAGATACATGTATCCTTTGCAGAGAAGTCAACAGTTATTTTTTTTATTTGTATACTATTTATTTTCATTCTTGTTACACTATTGAGTTGTTAGCTTAGCATTATGCTAAAGCCAAATGTTATTGCCATCAAGTATTCCAAGTTGCGTATCATGTACTTTACATACAGCATTCCCAATCAGTAACTGCCTTACACGTAAACAAGCCAGCTCAACAGAATATGGAACAGAGCCAAACTTTTGTTTAGCTCAAGAAGTTAATTACCTCAAGAAGTTGCAATATTCTCCCAATGAAATGAATTTTTCCCTTTAACATAAGTTTTGTGGGTATGGGACTTATTCCATTTTGAAGCATATAAATGTCAGTGGATGTCCCAAACAAAAAGTCATCTAAAAGGTTAAGAAACAACATTAGACCATTAGTTTGGCACTACCAAAAAGTGCCAAACAACAAATCTGGCAAATAAGATGTGCTGTGCTTAATAAATATCAGTAAACAGTTTATAAGTCCATGTTGTGACTGTTTTTAAATGAACCCACCATGGAACCAGTCCAAGTGCACACTCTTGCTGTAGCGGTAACTCAAGTGACCAAGCTTCCTTGAAAGAATCTTTATGGCAATATTACAGGCTGTAGATCTTTTCAGAAGAATGAAAGACAAATGAGGACATTTCTCAACAAGGAAGTTTGGGAGAGGACAAATAGTACACAATAAAGCAAACTTACAGATGTTGATTATCGGGTGTGCGGGACCGTGAAATGCCTCTGAGCAGTGAGTAGGTGAAGCTGGCCACCTGAAGGTCATTCTCTTCCAGGAGGACTTCACTTACTACTGAGATCAGAGCTATGGATGGCTTGGTCTCTAGAAGAACCATGCAGGCCAGCATGCGAATTTCAGCAGGAAGAGTCTTCTGCACAAAGAGGCTGAGGACAATATCTTGAACCTAGACACATACCCACCACAAGAGGCAGAGAGATGGTCTGTAAATCTGTTGATGGTGGCCCTTGCTAAAGATCGCAAAAGAAAGCTTTTTTTGCTCCAGCATTTAGATTGCTGCTGGTTTGTTTTTAAGCCTAACCATTAAATGTTCCTAAAATCCAAGGGAAATTCTATACTAATAGTACAGCCATTGAAGCACAACCTCAACCCTAACCCTGACCCTAAAATCTGACTGTTTGCTAGGAATGTTGTTTCATGAGCAATTTTGAAATAAGGATGGACACTATATTGTGGGTTAAATACTTACACTGTGAGGGTCCCTACTTGCAAGCAACTGGAAGCCTTGGACGGCAGCACCTTGTACTCTGATCGGAAGTTTTTCAGCTCCAGCCGAGAAGCCTGGAATAAACTTTAGAAGAGTCTTGATGCTGGAGGGGTGAGCTGCATTTCTCAAAGCCTTTAAAGCAAGAACCATGTCCTCCTCAGAGTTTTTGCTCAGTCCACCAGCAGCCATATCCAGCAATGGCTGGACAACATTTACGAAATATGGAAGAAGAAAAATATCAAACAAATAAGTTTGATCTAACAACAACAGAATATATTGTGTGATATTTGTGTAAATCTTTTTTGTTCTGGCAGACAGAGAAAAAGGGCCATAGTCACCTGTACTACTGTGACAGGGCAAGGATCAGTATATATACAGTATCTGTATAGTAGAGAACCATACGCTAAAACCACAGTGTGCCACAGGAGAGGGTGGGATTTACTGAAGGGAATTGTCAGGAACTCCTGGAAATCACAAAAGAACATCAATGCAAATGTAACTTGACTGTGACAGAGGATTAACTAGGTCATTGACTTACCTGAGCTAATGCGACTGACACAGGTTCAGCAGACAAGTGATTAAATGCCACTACCAGCGCCTGTCCTGCCTCATTTGCGGTGATGTCTCCTGCTTTGAATCTGGCCTCAAGGAACTTAAGGATCCTCTCATCCGTTGCCTCCACAACTAGGTCCAGGAACCACCTCCTGAGGACCAAAATAAGGTGTAAGCAGGAGAAGATGATCTCAGATTGAATTCTGCTTGGAGAAAGTACCTGTGTTCATCATTTCCAGCAAGCTGCTTCCACAACTGCTCTAGATTGTCAAACGTTGCCACACGCAGCAACTGAATTAAATCCAGGACATTTGTGCTTGTTGCACCATCCACATGATATATGTTAGCCTGTGCCAGGCGCTTGATTAAATCTACAATCTTTGGAGTACACAATGGATTAAATACTGTTCACAAGACACAGTGTAACACTTATACAAACAAGTAGAGGTATTGATATATGTTAACATATTTATGTGTGTATAATCATGGGGTTTTGCCTTTGGCACGGGTTCATTCAGGTTGATCATCAGTATAGGAATTGGTTTGAGGTCCTTCTCGGTCTTGTACATCAGGTTGCCTCTGCTTTGCACTTGCCCGGTCACTATTTTATCAGTTGTGTCTGACACTTTGAGAAGTTCAATGTCACGTCTGCAGGAGGAACACAACTTTGTCATTCACAATCACCAATGTTACAACCACCAGTTTATGACTCTGTTTGCAGCACTTACAATGCCAACATTCTGGTGTTACCTCCCTTCACATTGAATGGAGAGAAGTACTGACGTTCCTGTGCAAACGCCTTAGTGATCAGACCACCTTCTACTGTGGACTTCACAGTGTAGATGTATTTCACAGTGGAAACAACACTGTCGCCCCTCTGTAGATTCAAAAAGTGCTCAGCTAAGTTCAAGGCTAAATCTCTTAATTCAAGCTATGTCATTGGAAGGTCATGGTTAGAAACACACACCTGTTTGCTGAGTTTGTCTTCAGGTGCGAGAGCCAAGCCTCGGTACAAAGCTGCTGGTTGTTGACAGTTGGTGATGTCAACCATTTGGGTCAACATCAGCTCTTTAGCATTGAGGTCTTCTTCAACAGTGTAACTGCTCTGGCATACACCATGGATTCCCAACTACAGACATACAAAATGGTATAATATTTTTCATACCCCTATAAAGGCATGTTTGTATGACGTTTGGTTTGAATATAAGGGTCAATGCTGTACCTCCACAAGTTCATAAAAACTTTGTGTTGTTTTGACTGTGACTTGTAAAAATCCAAGGATTCCTCTGACAACATTTACTACTGTGTTTGAGACACCAGGCACTGTGCGGATATCAGTCACTTGTCCTTTTGAGAACTCAAAGACGATTGGTTGGCTGAACTCAGCAGACAGACGCTTGGTGAGCTTTTGTGAAGGGCTGAAGACACTTTTCCCAGGGATGCCATTAAAGTCTTCAAAATTTACATTTGATATCTGCATAAAAAAAATCACGTTTTTACAGTTATTTTCTTTTTAAGGTGCTGAGTCAATCCAAAAATCAAGTTTGTTCACTTTAAATATATTGAAAGTACTAAACAATGACAAAATTCAAGCAATGGTGTTAATACCTGAAGGACAAAGGTTTGTGGAGATTCACCAATTATTTTGAAAGTGCATCTCATTTTCAAAGCAGACTCAACCAGATCTGGCAATTCCTGTCCCACTCGTATCAGTCCTTCATATTTATACTCATACGTCTTTTTAGAGTTCAGGAATGGCTCTACAAGGTTGGGCATTAAGAAATTGAAAGTGAAGGGAAAAATGTAATAAAAAACGAGGAAATGTAAAATCTTCAGAAACAGCAACAAACGGATGCAGTGTCACAGTGATACTAACGTAATGATATTACAGGTGTGTGTTTGTAGAATAATTTACAAGAGAATTAAATGGAGCCCAAAAATGCATAATTAAGGACAAAACTATACTGTTATAATAGTATATATACATCTAAATCCTAAAAAGTATCCTTTTAAAAAGTATAAATTAAAGTAAATATTAGAATGAGGAGTGAACCTCTTTGGCTTTATAAATACTGTGTGGTGTTTACATACCGTAATTGACATTCTCACTGGCTAATGAGAAGAAAAAGAGAAACATCACAATTCTTATTATGAATAAACCATCATTAAAGTAACTGTCCCTTAACAGGTAGCATATATCACTTGCAATGCCAAGATTGTGGGTTCAATACCCAAGTAGGACACATACTATAAAATGTAACTTGAATGCACTCTATAGTGTTTGGATGAGTGTCTGCCAAATGAATATATATATGAATATATGTGTTCTGTGCTGTATGTTGTATGTACTCACCAGCCAAAGCAACCAGGAGACAAAGATACAGCCGCCACATGGTGAAATCCAGTGGTGAGATCAACAACTTGGACATCATCTTTTATAGCAGGGAGGGATCTTACCCTCCTACTACCTTATCTCATTTAGTTAGTAAGTTAAAGTGAACTTGTGGCGTGGCACCATATTTGTCCTGCAGTATTTTCTTTAATGTAATTTTACATGCTCTTTTCAAAACATTTAATCCTCCTGAATTTAGAACTACATGATACATAGTACAAAGTTATATAACTAATTACAGTAGAAATAACAATGTGCAATTAAATGCTCTTCTAGGATTACATATAATGCATAAACTGATCATAACTATTAGCTGTTTATGTGAAAGTATAGTGGTTCGTGTTGCAGAATCATTGCAAGTAAACAGCAGAAAAGGACAAAGGTGTGGGACAGGTCAATGTGATCACAGACAGTGTCAGCAAGACCTGTCTGAAGAGCAAGCAACCTGCTAAACAAACAACAAAATCAATCTGACAGCAACATCTGATCTTCAATCCCCACATAATGTACACATCAATGTTTTTGAGCCATTTTTTTTCTGGTTATGAAACTCATCGCACCTATTCGTGATTCTCTGTGATGTGCCACTGAGATGTATTTCTACCAATTTTACTTTTTTTTATTCAAAAAGCCAATTCATTTGTAAAACCTAAATGGCCAACAGCCCTTCAGTCACCATAACACAGTCTTTTTTAAAAGTTTGGAAATACTGCTTTGGTCAATCTTGTGTACTTTGTTATGAATAAGACTTAAGCACCCATTCGTCAACATAAAATGTACAAATATACATATAAGTATAAAACATAAGTATATAAGTATAAGTATAAAACATACAATTTTATCAAACACTGTACTCAAGAACATAAATTCCATAAAAGTTTTATTAGTCCAGAACAATGTACATATAAAATCACTTTACAGTAAGATAAAGTAAGAGAAAATGTTTAGCTGCTTAATGTGAAATCTTTAGCTACTGACTGTAATTAGTGCTAAAACTAAGATCATAGCATGCAGTAACATTATGTTAATACGTTTCTCTCAAAAAATAAATATATTGGAATTTCCTGACTATAACACTAGCTGTAAATGGCTGTGAAAAAACCTGTTCGTTCAGTGGCCTACATCTAAAGATCATCTCTCTCATGCACTTCTTTATAATGCTAGATTTGGATGCAGTTATAGTGCTGTGGTTAGTCACTTTATTTAAAGAGCTCATCGCAGACATTCAAAACAGCACGGAACATTCTTGAACAATCTGTAGTACTCCTCTTGGATCTGATGAGAAAGTGGAAACGTGCAATTTATGACACAAACAATCATTCTGAAAAACAATATAAATAATACTCAAGTGAACTAAAAAGACAGGGGCCTTACCCTTCTAGATAGAACGCAGAGGAATATAAAAATGAACATCCCCTGGAAGGCATTGGCAAATGTAAACAGGTATGCAGTGAGGGTGGTCTCATATAGAATGTGCAGAACACCAAACATCCAGGTGACTCCCAGAACAAAGAGGAGAGCGATGGCGCCTCTCGCACAGGACCTGACGAACATCACAGATCATCAGATCACTAAATATCAGTGCTGGATTATTATTTCCTGTCATTTATGAGTGATTTAGATTACAGAGTGATTTGTACAAATACTACCCAGAAATTTCTTCACCTGATATTTTCATAGTGGCTCATTTCAGGTTTCTTCACGGATGTGTGACGATAAACCTTATACATGATCACAGCAAATGCCAACAAGTTTACCTGGAAGGGAGAAGATTGTAATTT
>JAZGTI010018965.1:702-11346 GCA_036877585.1 Botia kubotai | reverse complement strand
ACTTACAGCAGCAAAACAAACCACCAAAGGCACATCCCGGTACAGCGCCGGGCATTGTGGGTTATTTTATCACAGCTGAGGTGCACCTTTACTGTCTGACCCTGAATGACACTGCGGGGACCGCTTTGTGTGTCTGGGGCTGGACAGCCGGGTTCATTCATTATAAATCACGGCCCTTCCAGACAGCCAACCCAAACACGGACCTGCTGAATGGAAGTCATTTGACTGCCGGTGTGGTCCTCCATTTACTTGCCTCTGTATCCACTGAGGCTCTTTAAAGATGCATTTAGAGCAGAAGGAGACGTCGCAGCGGTGCTTAAACAAACACACGGAAGTGATGCAGCGTAGGAGACAACAGGTGCTGCATTGTGCATCTGCGTGTGCGCGCATGCGCAGACGATTGTCCGAGCATGGTGGTCAGGAATAATAGTGAGTTAAAGTTCCCTCGGTAGTAATTATCACATGTTGTTACCTGCTAAGGAGACAGATGTTTATGTAGATGGGGAAGAATACGCGTGGCATGTGAGTGTGGAACTCCATTAGAAAAGTTGCTGCTATACCATTTATAATGTGCTAGATGTATGTAGATGTATAGTTAAGGGTGAGGACTTTTGATTACTTACACACACGAGCGACCAAGAAACACGACATAATACAGAAATACAAAACAGGTCTGTGTGTCAACAAGTCCAGACAGGGAAGAACTTGTGATTAAAGAGCGCAGTGAGAAATGATTCAACTTGCAGCGACAATATAGTATTTAAATGTGTGAATGATGCGTGTGTGTGTGTGTGTGTGTGGGCTGCGTTTGATAAGACCTCAGTCTTTTGTTTTTAACACAAAGATGAAAGAGAGAGAGAGAGAGAAAGAGAACTGAACAGACAGACAGACGGAGGTTTTGAAAGACTGAAAGCTGGTGTAGGCAGACAGACAGCTGCACAGATAGATGGGTAGAGTCAGGATGTGTATTCTTTCTCTCCGCTTTGTGCACACTGGTGCTCTTGTTTAACTGTGTGTGTGTGTGTGTGTGTGTGTGTGTGAGGGAGAGAATGTCAATAGAAAACTGTCATCAGAGATGATTATATGTCTCTCTAATGAGTGCTCTATTACTCTCTGGGTTGTTCGTTTTATTTAAATGATTTTGACTCAACAATGTCCTGCTGCTTATTATTCATTTAACTAGCCAGAATCTAGGCAGCAGATGCACCGGAATGCGGGAGAGGAAGACGAGTGAATGACGGAGTGAGAGGGAAGACAGACACGAGTCATATCTGATGGGAAGCATCGCCCTCTATGGGCTCTTCGTGTCACTGCACCCCCGCCTGTGAGAAAAACAGAATGGATTTTTAAAAGCCAGAATGCAAGAGGAACAGCACAGAACAAATGTGTACGACAGCAGCTCTTCTCCAGGCCTGTCTCTTGTGCCCGTTTTCCTTCTGCGCTGAGCCAAGACGTCAGACAAAAGATGAAATAATTAAGAGGATGAAAAGCAGTATTGATGGAGTACTGAGGAGGTTTTACCCGTAGATCTTTGCGCCGAGCGCGCTCTGTATCATTGTTTGTGTGAGGGATGCATGGACAATGTCAGTGACTGGAGGAAGTATAAGCCCTGTTATTGATCCAGCAGATGGGGGCTGTGACACTGTCACACGGCTGCTGTGTTTCGAACGCCATCCCTCCTGTGAATCGTTTCTGCATGTATTTAGGCTTTTCAAATACCTTCTTCTTTCCCTGCATCATGTTAAACCGTAAGAAAGGCATTTATTGGTTAATTTCCCCAAAATGGTAAAGGTTTGAGGCACAACCGTTGGCGTGAGTTTTTGGTGAGTTATTCTGTTTGGTCGGCCAATGGCAGACGAGTATTTGGAACACCTGTTTGGAAACAGTCGTTTCGGTGATGGTATAGAAATGATCGGCTTTCATTTGCAGGTGGAGGTAAAAAAAAATACTTTTTTACTGGAGTTTCTCTCTCTCTCTCACCCCCTTCTGCATCAGGAGATCCTGGTATCTCTCAGAAGGCCGAGACAGGTGATGGTTTTATCTGTCAAGAAAGATACCCTGAGCCAGATTAATTTCTCTGTCGTCCTGTTGTTGGAGTTATGTAATGATCTCTCAGTGCTGGACGATGAGACAACAGTTTGTACTTTTCCTTAGGCTGCAGACAGAGGGCGCTCTCTTCTTTACACGAGAAGCTGGGAGTACACGAACATGGCAAAGATCTGCATAAAGAGACAACACAGACAGCAGGGGCCAAAGGAATGCATTAACAGACAGACAGACAGACAGACGGAGAGCGAGAGAACTTCTCTGACTAAAGTGTAAAGACAGAAGTGAGTGAGGATGGAGAGCTGGAGGGGAAGAGCAGGGGAGCATATGGTAGAGAGAGACAAACACAGACAGAGAGAGAACGAGAGCACAAGGGCTTGTACCCAAGTGCGAGCTGAGCTGATATCACACCTGCTTACTTCTCAGTGTTTGGTTTGGACTGCTGACTAGTGCATGACCAGTATTGTGTTGTTAGTGGATGTTGTTATGAATATGACGCGAGGTGTGTGTGTTTGTGTGTATATGTATGTAGATGCATTTATACGCATATAAAAAGTTATATGTTTGTATACAAACCAATTCATAAAGCAGTTTAATTAAATCTAAGCTAAGCGAATGAAGCAAATGAGATGTATGAAGGTTTAATTTGGAGTCTAGGGACAAAAGCTCGGTCATTTTACACAATAATGACTCTGTGTTTCTGTGTTCACTCGGCCGTCAGGAGAATTGTGTAGGTGATGCAAGCAAAGGCTAACGCTTCAGCTAATTGGTCAAGCAGGTGCTGTTTTCTGCCTGACACATCGGTCCATCTCCTCTCCCGACCTCGTCTCTTCCGCTCCTCCCCAGCTGTAATTTATAGCACGGTGGGGAGATGGATAATGTCTGCGGCGCGGACCGCAGCTCAGGCAGCGTGTGTGTGTGGGAATCTTGCTGTTGAGTTAATGGTACATATCATATCTGGATTTTACAGCAGCTCCCCGGGGACCTGTGCTCGCAGCAGTTAGACCGACGTGGGCGGGCAGGCAGAACATCCAGGAGAGTTTACAGCAGAGCGGAGGGGGTCAGACCTGAAGGAGGACAGAGAGAAAACGCAGTTTAAGCCCACTCGAGTCATCTTGACGGGGTCTAGCTGAAGGATATGTAGAATACCGAGTTATTTTTAATTGTTACACCGTTCTCTCCCAGCGAACAATTTTAGGTTGTAAGAATGTTAGCCAGTGACACATAATAATGACACACAACATTACTGCAAGAACATTTTTTTAAAGCTTTGGGAGAACTTTAGGAGAATTTTAGAGAACGTTAGCCAATATTTTGAGAATGTTCGCTGTTAGCTGGGCTGGAGTACTTGATTGTGATTGCTGAACTGTGGTCAAATATTTTTGCATAATGACCACTTAACTGTACAATGACCGTTGTCCTTGGCAACCGATTTTCTACATACAGTAGCTATGTTAGTGTGTCTCGCTGCGTTCCTCTGTCCATGTTTTTAATCAGTATTTTGAGCATTTAGATATTTCGTGTTCATTTATCTGTCTGTTTTGTACGTAACTGTGCTATATGTGAGATCATTTGCGGTCAGTCAATCATTTTTGCGAAATAAACTCCCAACAGGGTGATTAAAATTAACATTGTTTCTTACATTTGCTCTTAAGAAGTACAGTAACAGAAAAGTCAAGCGGTTTTTTGAGAGGCGCACGATTCGAGTAGATGTCTCTGGGAGGTGAAATGATGTAAGTGGCCGTCGAGAGGGATTTGAGTCGAGCTCAAAAGAGGATTCAGAGCGACTCTGAAACACCAGACTGAGAATCCAGGGATGAAAGACTGAAGGATTCGACAAATATTAGCTCTTTTTTTGTGATTGTTTCATAGAGCGGTTATGTTTATCTAGAGGATTTGTACTAGTGAGGACGCATCCGATTTTTTTCTGCTGGAATCATATATACTGCATGATATACTCGTTCTCATCTGTCTGTCTCTTTATGAGCAGTACAGGGGAGACCTGTTGTGACAACATGCCCCATTACCGGGCATATACACATTCTGATTAGTCAGTCTCTACGTCCTGCAGTCTCGTCTCTAGTCCTCATGGCTTCAGCTGACACTTATGTTCTTGGTTCGAGCCCAAACCTCATTTTGGGTCGTTCCGTTAAAAGTGTGAGCAGGGGGTTGTTTTCCGCACGCGGCCATTTACCAGATGCTGCTTTCCACCACTGTGAGAATCCATCATCAATCTGGGTTCAGCTGGCAGTGAATTTCACCCGTGTGGCCCACATTTGCTGAAACACCCTCTCGCCCGCCCGCCCGCCTCTGACAGATTGCTTAATAACAATTATCATGTTAGACGCTTAAGAAAATGATGCGGTTTATTGCATTTGTCTTTTACTTTTTCTGTCTTCCATATGACTGTTATGTCTTCTTTGTTCTGGCTAGTCATGTCTCTCTCATCGCTGTACACAAATCTACCGTGATAACCATTCCTCCCCCCAAAATTGATGGTTCTTGTGAAAATGAAACGGTGACAATTCTATTAAGTCACAAAGATTGTGAGAAGTTTTGCACTTCCATAATCAAACGATTTGTCGGCGCTAAAATGCTAGGTGACAATATGGCCAATCACAGTATGACCAGAGGGAAGGTATGTGAAGTGCATCCCATAATAGTTTAGAAACGATGGTAACTAAGCTAAATGTTTGTGAGGAACTTTTTATTTTGTACGGCAGGAATCTTCCTCTTCTCTTTACTGCATCTCTCTTTCTGTGCACGAGTCGGCCTTCAAAACTGTCTCTCGCTCGCCACAGCAGTGCAGAATCACCTGCTGAGGGGCTGGAGGGAGAGTGTGAGCGAGCGAGGGAGCGAGGGAGCTGTTTCTGGGTGTCTGCCAGGTCTAAAGCTGTGGAGGCAGGAGCAGAGGGGAGGGCAGCTGGAGAGGAGCCAGCCTCCCCAAGCAAGAGAGGTCAAAACTGGGCAGCCATCTCCTGCGAGCCCGCGGAGAGACAGAGGAGACAAACAGTGGAGCACAACACTGCAGACAACAGTAACAAACATGACACTCAGCAACAGTGTGTGTGTGTGTGTGTGTGTGTGGTCCTGGTATTTACTACATTATGGGAAACAATTGTCCCAACAAGTGTAGTAATACCAGTAAAGTTTGACCTTGTTGCTAAAACATAAACAGAACACACCTTGCTAGCAGTCTTAAGGAAAATGTGAGCATTGGAAAAAGTTACAGGGAATGTAATCTGTGCTTGTGAAAATCATACATAACCCACTCAGTGTTTATTGTGTGTACGCACCTGTCTGCATTGGTCTGATATACAGTATCTGATTCTTCCTCTGCGAGAATAAACAGACGCTCAGGAGACAGCCGGACACACGCACATCTGCCGCCTGTTGTCAGGCAGAACTTCTGCCTTTCTCCTTCTGTTCTCCAGTACAGCTGTCACTGTTCTGTCATTGCGCCGTTTCATGATGTCATTCGATTATTGTGTTAGACATACACGGGAAATCAGCCGGAAAGATACAGGAGCCGGGCACGTGTCTCGCGTGTTCTCGTTGGGATTTCAGTGCTGTGAGTGTTTGTGGAATTCAGATTCAGTTCAGGATTAGGAGAGTCGTGTGTGAACGCACACTGAATTCATTCTGAACAGACTAATTGTGTTACAAAACACATTAAGTTCTTTAAAAAGCGGTTTGCATCATAATGCGTCCTTTGATAAGCAAGGTCAGTCATTCTGCATGTAGAAGGGAATGTATTCTGTAAAATCATGTACTTTACAGTGTAGATAATATTGTTAACTGTACACCACAGCTAGAGGAATACGTTGGCCTGTGAGAACTTCAGGGTGGACATGTGGGTCTTGTCTCAGTAAGTGGGTAGAGATCAACCCTGATCATCATCATGTGCAAGCCAGCAGCAAGAAGTTCCTCACAGCTTTCTTTCTGCTCGTCTTCGCCTGACCTCTGAATGCACCTATTTGTCAGATATGGTAACCCATACCTGAAATGTGACCTCTGCATTTAACCCATCACTGGTGAGGAGTGAACACACACTGCAAGTCGTGAACACACACACACCCGGAGCAGTGGGCAGCACGTTACTGCGCCCGGGGAGCAACTGGGGGTTAGGACTTCAGCTGCAACCCCCCAGTGCTGGAATCGAATCAGCAACCTTCTGATTACTAGCCCGACTCACTAACCAGTAGGCCATGCAAAGAATGAGAGAGAGAGAGAGAGAGAGAGTTGGGCATGAACTCTTGAGTAAGCATGCAGTGTTTCTCTGTGTGGTGAACATGTTTGGCGGTCGTGATGCGAGGGAGGCAGAGAGCATGTTGTGATCTCGTCTGGGTGCGAGTGTACAGCGCTTGTGCTGAACTGTATGTGTGTGATGAATGTTTGTCCGATTTAAGAGTGCCTCAGGGAGCTGGGCGAGTCAGACCGGCCATTGGCTTCTCTCTCTCTCTCTCTCTCTCTCTCTCTCTTTCTCATGCTCTATAATGCATGCGTTTTTGAAGTGACGTCAGTTCTGCGTCCAGCGTCATTTGTCTTATTTAATCGGATGCTTTGACATTCATTTATTGTCGTACAGCATGCAGATACACTGTACTTCACTCGTTTTACTCATTTACAGCTTCCGAACCACTTAATTTAACCCACAATCTGTGTGTTCTTACCCCCACCATCCCCTCACTGTGTGTAGAAGAGCAGAGAGAGCCAGTCTGTCTGGGGGCTGATAGTTAAGAGTGTGTGTGTGTGTGTGTGTGTGCTCAGCACACTTCAGGGAAATGTGGATTTGTGTTCACAGGGACACCACACACACTGTTAGTGCCTGCAGAGTGTTCTGATCAGACACACTCTTCACAGTGTGAGAAAACTGTGTCAGAGAGAAGTGTGTGTGTGTGTTTTGGGAGAGAGGGAGGGAGAGAGAGAATAAAAGAGGAAGAGAAAAACAGAAGCCGTGGGTGTTTGTAGAAAAGTCACCTTGACGGCTCTATTTAAAAAGATGCGTTCAGAGGACATTGGTGTATTGAGCGGTTTTAGTCTAATTGTTTTTCACTGTTAGAATTCAGCTGAAAAAACACAAAGCAAGGGCTTGCATGTGTGTGTGTGAGAAAGAGAATCACACAGTATGTTCATCTCTTATGTTGTTCTTGGCTTTGGCAGGCAAAAGGGTCTGAGCCCTGCAGACCCCACCATTAAAGGTCAAAACATTAGAGAGACAGTCGCCTACCAAACACACACTGTTTGTTAACTTGTACTGACCAAGCGAACAAACGCAGTTAGCCGTGATGGCGTGGTTAGCTACCAAAAGCCAAGCATGGCAGCAATCCAAAATCTTGCTCACGTGGAGATCTTGTAGGGTCACATGACTTTTAGCTTACGTTTATACCAGTTTACTGGTATACATGTGATGTTTGGAGTGGAATGTTAAAAGACCTGCGCCTGCATCAAGCACGTTAAACGTGTTCTGTGTTCTCCTGCAGATGTATATGTATATAAATGGCTTTTCCAGAATGTATGATGACATGTTTTGGCCCAGTGCTTGTGTTTAGGCCCGGGGCAGGTTACGACTGCCCCCGAATGTTCTTCAGATCATAAAACCTTATAGAAACCATGGCCTAGTTGACACGTGCCAACCCTGTTTCTGCCCGGGGCATCCATCATCTGACCCCAACGCATCACTCCAGCGCCCCGAGCGGATCTGTTCTGTTTGCCACAAGCTTGCCCCATATGCTGGAACCCCACAGGGGGGCAGATGACAGCACAGTGGAGGCTGTAGGGATAGAGAATGCCCCCCCCTCACCCTTAGCGTGAGATTGCTGGACTTCACAGAGACTGTGACATCATGGTGGCACTGCAACAGATGCACGCAGCAGCCGTGGCAGTCATGAAAGGCAGTCAAGGGTTCGAGCAGAGAAGTCTCTCTCGCTCTGTGTCTCTGTCTGAGTTTTGAAGGAGGGAGATGGCTGTCCCCCTCGTGGCCCCTGCAGCTGGCCCCCAGCCTGCACTCATTAGCACCTGCTTCTCCTCTGACCTGCAGCTCCTCCAGTGAGCTCCTGTGGAGACTCAACAGTTCGATCCCCAGAGGACTAAAGTGCCAAACACTTGTTTTTGTTTCCTCATTGAAACCGGAGAGAAATGTTGGTAAATGTGTTTGTGTTGTTATTTGTTTCAAATGTGATTCAGATCAAATCAGCGAACACGGATCAAATTTGTAGTTTTTTTCTTAGTTAGTGGAGCGAGAAGAAGTTGATAAGAAGAGGCTGGAATGAGACTGGAGAAATGTTGCAAGCCAGATTCGAACTCTCGTCACCTGCATGCGCTGTCTAGTGGCTGACGAGAGGTAATTTAGTGATGACAAATGTGATAACCTACAGCAGAATATTTATAGATGCTTAATTACTAAATTCACAACAAAAGTGTGCATCAGTCAGCGAGCGTGTTCAGACTCCAGACACCCTTCTAAACACACACCGACGTTCTCAGTCGAATCTTGTGTTTGTTCCAGAAACATTCTGTGATGATTTCAACTGTGGTCACGGTGTGCTGAGCTCTCACAGCGTCTCCCAGAGAAAGTTTAGCGCAGGCCGTGTGGAGAGGAACACGAGAGAACCGGCAACCGTGACTCAGACTGACAGATTGATTTATGGAGGGTCTATATCTAGCCATGATGTCGGCTGCCTCCAGCGAGGTGGAGTCCCTGCAGACGCACGGCGCTGGCTCCGTGTGCCACTGTAGAACAGCACCCTCACACCGGCCCCTGACACCAAACTGCGTGTGTGTTAAAGCAGAGTGAGCAACAGTCCTCAGCCAAAACACCAAATCTGCATGTTTATGGTCTTGTGCCAAGCAGTAATCAGTTAAACCCTGCTGTACCTGAGGGAGGAGCAAATGAGACCTGAGAGAAAGACAGACAGGAAGAAAGACAGAAAGAAAGAGTCGACTCCTAGTGTAGGAGCTATAGACCTTTTCATCTCAGCTAATAAATATTCATTAGATGACCAAAGCCACTGCTATTTTCTTTCCTTTACGTGGTGGCATAAACTTTTAAAATTACATATTAATTGTATACTTAACACAGCAGACACTGTAGTAACTGTTGGATTTAGGTAGTAACTGTAGGTAAACTACTAGACTCATCATCTGGCAGGATCGAAGGAAAGCACTACCTGTAGTCTGGGGCGTATTGTCCAGTGCTGAGGGAGGTTTGTGTGACCTGAGTGTCAGCTGTCTGATTGGCTGGTGGTTGTCATGGGGACGTGTCTTGCCTGAGGTGGACGGAGTGATTTTGCCTTTTGAGCAGGTGCTCGTCTTCCTCAACCTCAGAGAGAAACCTCACGTGCCTCATTAGAGATTCAGAGTTTAATTATACGAATCTTTCTTCCTCATAAAATCTGTAGAATCATCGACTTCAGCATGTCACAGGCATAGAGAGAAAGCAGAGCGCTGATCTGGGGTGGGGCGAGGGGGTGATGGTGACAGTCTTTGATCTGATAGAAGCCCCTGCAGGGGTAGAAAACTGGGCTGCTGCCAGAAACCCTCTTGGCTGACTGTCTTCTCTGCTGGTTGGCAGCTTGAAGGTTTTGGTGATTAATTCTGCTGAGACGATGAAAGCGGCTCTGGCCAGCGGCTCTCTGCCTCTGAAGACCAGCGACACGGTCTAAACCCAGAGCAGACCAGACCGGCCGTGCCTTCCCTGCCTGGCCAGCTGCCCGCCTGCCTGCCTGCTGTCTTACGACCAACCACAGCAGGTGATGGACCAGAGAGACAGGAGAAGGAGAGCCAAGAGGGGTGTGGAAGGCATTCAGATCCATATTGAACAATCCTTCTGTGTGTGTGTGTCTCTCTCTCTCTCTCTCTTCTGTTTTATGTAGTAGCATCTAACAATTTACAGCTAACAATTTAAGGCTGTAAGAACGTTTCACAAATGTTTCCATTAAGCAACAAAAATATTAAAATGTTAAAATGTATTAAAATGTGCTCAATGTTTCATGAGCATTTAAAACATTCAGGTTTATATATTTTTTTTGATTTTAGTATTTATGATATTGTTTGTTTGCTTTTCAAGCTGTAAGATACTGATGATTTTACTACTTACGTTTGCAGTGTAGCTACATTAGTTACTCTTTAACATTGGATTCATTCATTCAATTCAGTTATTTTTTGCTTACCATGTTGCCTGATGCGGCTTATGAATCTTATTAATTAAAGATTAGCATTGGAAAGCCGTTATAAAAAGATGTTTGTTTTAAATGCATTTTTTATATTTATACTACTAAACTATGAATCAGACTCAATTCTGAAAGAATCAGAAGAGTAAGGGGAATAATCAGATTCATAGTCACACATTTTGAAAACTGTGAGGGATCGTGCAGTCTGTCCAATAAGCTGTGTGTGTGTGTGTGTGTTGTGTGTGTGTTGTGTTGCTCTCCCACTGTTCTCCAGGAATATTCCTCACCCCACAAGGAAATACCAGACTTAAGCTACATGACTCTCAGCCTTGTCTTTATTCTCCTCCTCTCTTACTTTCTGCATGTTTCTTTTCTACACTCCGTCCATCTTCCATTGTGTTTCTCTTTGTCCCCAGTGACACCCCTT
>JAZGTI010018964.1:0-11346 GCA_036877585.1 Botia kubotai | reverse complement strand
CAGCCGCATTGAAGTCAATGGACGCTGGGCTTCAACAGGGAAATGCACTGTGACGCTACAGGAATGTATGAGAAGAAAATCAAGTCAGCCGACCTACTATATCTAACTGATTCTGAACGAACTCGTCTTTGAGATGAACGTTTTCTAACGCATTTTTAGTCAATAAAATGTTAATACAATAGTACATAATTTGACCATTAATTTTGTGACATTATAGGGGAAGCTGAGCTTCCCTTGCAGTCTTAAAGAAATCGCCACTGGTGTGGGCTCGGGACTATATGATGAGCTAACATTGTTCATTGTTTCACGTAAATTGTATATTACGTGGAAAGGTGATGTTTTATCAGGCATATAGAGTAAAGTGATGTTCTATAGGAAATGTTATGCATTTGTTGAATCAAACGAGATGTTAAAAGTCATGTTTGACATGTTGGTACTATTCAGTTGAAACATTAGTACTATTATGCAATGTGTTGTACCTAATGAGTGGAAGTATAATTGTTAAAAGAGAGCGAGATGTGGTGTCGCCATCTGTCCTGTAGATGGCACTGTTGGGATGTTTTGAGTAATCAAAGGGGGGTGAAGGAGAACAGTTCGAGTAAAGAAAGAGTTCAGAAGTTACATTGTGTCTTGCGTGTGTTTTCCTATTTTCTACGACATGACAAGGTGCCATCTGTGTAGTGGAGTCACGCTACTTTATTACGCTGGTTGAGGCGGCCAAATATGTAATATATATTACATATGTGTATTATATATATATAATAATACTGTCGATTCCAATGCTAATTAGCGTGTTTCTCTGGCAGGCAAATTACAGTCGCTACTGCGCTAAGAACTCGCCAATGGTATCCTCAAACAATCACGGAACATCAAATAACATATACTAGATAAACATACACATAGAAATGTACATCAAGGCATTATACAGAGCATAAACAAGCGCGCAGAGATGATGCAACTGTATGCAACAGTATAAATTACGGTGCCCGGGAAGGGACATTCTCGGTTCACTTATTTTGTTGTGGCCACAAAATATTAATTAGTGGGAATGTGATATTATGTTGTGGCCACAACATATTAATTAGTGGTAATGTGATACTATGTTGTGGCCATGACGTATTAAATCGTGGGAGCGTCATATCATGTTGAGGCCATGACATATTAACTCGTGGAAACGTGATAATAGGCCGTGGCCACGAGATCAGTTTGTTGAGGGAACGACATTATTTAATGTAATAGACGACCGTCAGCGCCCCAATAGTTCTTCCTGAAGGCGACGTTTATCAGTGCTGCATAGTCAGTCAGATTGTACAATAGCCTGTCCTAGGAACCAAAGTTGTTGCACAAGGACTGATTTACAGTGTTGCATACAGGTAGACGGTTTGGTGAATGCTCATCTCTGCGCACTTGTTTGTGCTCTGTATAATGCGTTTAATGCCTTGATGTAAGTACATTTATATGTGCATGTTTATCTGTTATATGTATGTTACTGATGTACCGCGATTGTTTGCGGTTACTATCGGCGAGTTCTGAGTGCCGTAGCGGCAATTTGCCGCTGACTGGGGTAAGTATAAGGAAAGACTTTACTTGAGGATAGTAAGAGTGATAGGGTTTTAGACCAGACTTTGGATGTGACTAGATCCATACATTGTTCGGTTCCGGTTGCAGATCCCCGCAGCAGGGAAATTTTGTGACTGTGAGACAGCATAGACAGCTCTTCCGTTTCGATTACAGTTTCAAACAGGTTCTCCCCACTCAGTGACGGACCCACTGAGACACCTGTTGAACATGCCCTAGTTATCAGATTCTATTGTACGGAACGTGAAAATAGAGGCACCAGCCACCTTAATCAAATGCTTACCGGGAGCCAGAGCACCCGACATTAAAGCAAATTTAAACGTGCTGGCTAAAGCTAAACGTAATTTAGTAAGATTATTAGATTATTATACACGCCGGCACAAATGATGTTTGTCTCCATCAGTCAGAGATTACTAAAGATAATATTAAGGTAATATTAAGATAATTAATAAGTTAATAAGATAATATTAAGGTAATATTAAGATAATAAGAGGTGTGTGAACTTGCTAGTACAATATCGGACACGGTAATATTTTCTGGTCCCCTCCCTGCTTACCGTGGTGACGAAATACATAGCAGACTGTCATCACTAAATGGCTGGATGTCTAAGTGGTGTTCACAGAACAATATAGGTTACATAGATAATTGGAAACATTTTTGGGGTAGACTTGACCTGTTGAAAAGAGATGCCTCCATCCCTCTAGGGCTGGTACTGCTCGTTTATCTAGAAATTTGCCATATAGTCTTACTAATACTACTACTAATATTTGACTAATGTGTGTAACCAGGTCAGGAAGCAGACAGACTGGCTTAACCAACTGTCTTCCAGCCGTCACATGCCACAGATGTCACATAATTTGCAACACACAGAATCAGCGAAAAACTATAATATAGATACTATGTTTGTCCCCCGGACTGGTGAATTAAAAAAAACCCGTAAACAATTATATGGCAATTTAATCAATGTTAAACAAATAAAAAAGGTACATAATACAGGCAAACAATTAATAAAGCTTGGCTTGCTGAATATTAGAGCTGTCTCTACAAAAGCACTTTTTGTTAACGATATAATCACAGATCACAACCTCTGCTTGACAGAAACATGGCTAAAACGGGATGATTACATCCATGAGTCAATTCCCCAAAATGGCTGTTATAAGCATGAGCCTTGTCCAAAAGGCAAAGGGGGAGGTGTTTCTGCACTTTAAATAAATACATTTACAGCTACCCAAAGATCTGAGTTTAGTTACTACTTTTTTGAAGTAATGGTGCTTAATATAGCTCCATCTGGGGTAAATAAGCAGACTTTCATTTCTACTGTCTACAGGACACCAGGGTACCACACAGACTTTATCAAGGAATTTGCTGACTTTTTATCAGAAGTAGTGCTAGCCACCGATCAAGTCTTAATTGTTGGTGATTTTAACATCCACGTGGATAATGAAAAGGATGCATTGGGTTTGGCTTTCAAAGACATTTTGAAAACTATTGGTGTCTCACAACACGTGTCAGGGCCAACTCATCACTGTAATCATACTTTAGATTTAATGATTTCAGATCATTATCTGGTGTCCTGTAAAATACATTTACCTGTGGCTGCAAAGTCACCTTCTTGCTATAAATAAAGTAGAACAATAAATTCTACCACTAAAGATTCTTTTATCAAAAACCTACAGGCACTGTCTTCATTCCCTAACATAATGGATGACTCTGAAAACCTTGACAGCGCAACAGAAAATGTTAACTCCCTATTTTGTAACACCTTAGACACAGTCGCTCCTCTACGGTTAAAAAAGATAAGGGACAGCAGTCCAATGCCGTGGTATAATGAGCATACGCACGCTCTGAAAAGAGCAGTCCGGAAAATGGAACGCAACTGGAAGCAAACAAAACTGGAGGTATTTCGCAAAGCATGGAAGGAGAATGTTTCAAGTTATAGAAAGGCCTTAAAAAGCTCCAGATCTGCCTACTTTTCAAATCTTTTAGAAGGAAAAAAACACAACCCTAGATATCTATTTGACACAGTGGCTAAATTAACCAAAGATAAAGCGTCATCTGCCTCTGACTGTTGTCAATATCATAATAGTGATGATTTTATGAATTTATTTAATAACAAAATAGACACTGCAAGAGCAAAAATCATAAACATGTAACTGTCTAACACAAACAAATCATCTACTAAAAACCCCTACTCTTCATCTTATACATGCTACCTCTGAGAGCAATTATTAAGAGACATGGAGTTAGTTTTCATTGTTATGCTGATGATACTCAGCTGTACATTTCTTCTAGGCCCAACGAGACTCATAAATTCACTAAGTTAACAGAATGCATAGTTGATATCAAAACTTGAATAACTAGCAACTTTCTACTACTAAATTCAGATAAAACAGAAATTTTACTTGTTGGGCAAAAACCCTCCACACACAGCAACATAGAACACTGCCTTACTCTGGATGGGTGCTCTATAAAGCCTGCTTCATTAGCCAAGAACCTGGGTGTCATTTTTGATAACAATTTGTCCTTTAAAAGCCACATTTCCAATATTTGTAGAACTGCATTTTTTCAGCTTAAAAAAATATCAAAACTACAACACATGAACTCGAAATCAGAAACTGAAAAATTAATTCATGCATTTATGACATCAAGACTTGATTATTGCAATGCCCTACTTGGTGGCTGCCCTGCAAGAGTAATCCAAAAGCTACAGATGATTCAGATTGCAGCAGCAAGAGTTCTCACAAAAACGAACAAGTATGACCATATAAGCCCAGTTTTGTCAACTCTACACTGGCTGCCTATTAAGCATTGTATAAATTTTAAAATCTTGCTGATTACCTACAATAGGTAGCTCCTCAATACTTAAGCGAGCTCCTCTCCTTTTATAGTCCTTTGCGTTTACTGCGGTCCGAAAATTCTGGCCAACTGTTAGTACTCAGAATATCAAAAACAAGTGCTGGTAAGTGGTGGTAGATCCTTCTCGTATTTGGCAACCAAACTTTGGAATAGTTCTCCCAGTGTTGTCCGGGAGGCAGATACATTCTGTCATTTTAAATCTAGACTAAAGACCCACCTCTTTAATCTTGGCTACACATAGTCGTACGGATTTATTACTTAAATCTCTTAAGGGATTATTAGGCTGCATTAATCAGGTTAACTGGAACCGGGAACAGTCCCCAAGAACAGATGTACTGGCTCCACACTAAATCTGTCTGTCTTTCATTCCCTACTGTCCTGTAGTCAGCTGGATCCAAACTCTGAGATCTGATGGTGGGGGACTGGATAAAATGACCCCGAGACAGATCATCAGTATTTGATAGACTTCTGTAGTAAACCTACCGTTATATACATGACAATTTTTAGCTTTATTTTGTTCCCTGCTTAGTCACAGCAGTGTGATGTTATGGCTGCAATTAGTAACATTATGCCTCACCGTTTTTTGTTGGAATGATTTCTCAGTGCCAGACATATGATATATATAATTGGAAACATCAGTTTTTCATCAATAAATAACTATAAATCATCATAATCAACTATGTTCGTATCTAAGACAGTTACAAAATGCAGCTTTGAACTGGCAATTTTAGAGAAGTTTATGAATTGGGTAAAGATCAGATAGAGTTCAGTTTAACTGAAAAAAAACATTGAGGGATTCTAATTGGCTCAGAAGGCATAAGATGTTATTTTAAACAAACCGCAAGGAGGGTTTGAACTGGACTGGCGAACAGATAGAGGGGAACAGTACCCTAAGAAAAGGAACCTCTAGCATGGCGTACATGACCTAAGGGGTATAAAGTGGATCTGCACAGAAGAGAGGGTGTTGCAGTTAGCATTGGGTTTGTGTGATCACACCTAAATGTATCCAGTGTTATGTGCTATATGAGTACAACTCTCCAATAAATTTTTAATTTGATTAAACTGCTCCTTCGACTGGACATCTCTTATTCCAAATCCATGACATAGGTGGCGCTGCGAGCAGGGTGACTGAGGATGAAAAACTCTCGGAAAAACACGATTCAAAGAATCGACTCGTCGCGACATCCATCTCTCTCATTGGGGGAAACCCCTGCAGCATCAAACCAAAAGGGTGGCCAACCAGTAAAAAGGTAAGGCAAAGTTTTTATTTGCTATAGCTTGATGCTGTTTGTGTTTTTTGAAATGGGAGAGGTGAGAATGTAATCAGACATACAAGAACCAGTGTATTTGGAGTGAGATTTCCTGTTTCTGTGGATGAAGTGGTATTTTAATAAAATAACAATTTAAGACTAAAAGGCTTACAGAAGGGAAAGTCTGGTCCATCGGGGCAGTGAACCCTCAGCAAGTGTGCTGAAAAGTACAATGCATAGTTAAGATAAGTTTTCCAGAGCAAGTTTGCTACAACCAGTGTGTTGATATTACAAGAGTTTGTGAAAGAGAATCTTATTAGTTAGTGTACTATAACCAGTGTGTTTCTTCTTTTTCCTTGAGGGTCAGTGTACCCGGGCCAATGTGCCTTTGCAAGTTTGCCGGACACAAACCCTTGCAGGAAAATTTGTTTAGAGTCAGTGTACTCGCAACTATTTTATTGCTGATACGGATTTGTGAAGGGATAACCTTATTAGTCAGAGTACTACAATCAGTCTACCCTTTCTGCAAGTTTGCAAAACAACAGGGGAAATGAGATTGTTTCCAGGGTAAGTTTACCCCCACCTGTTGTGAAAGAAAGCAGGTTTGCAAGTATTGTAAGTATTGGGGGTTATCAGGGTAAGTTTACTTCATACCCATCCATATATACCGGTTAGATTAACAGAAAGTAGAGACTTTAGGGCACTAAAGAAAAAATATGACTAAAACTAAAATTTTAGAAGAGACTTTAGCTCTCACACCCCTCCAATGGTGTTTAAAAACTCAAATCCCAGGCCATGGTTTGCTGGCTGCCTGGTGTACTGACATCAATCATGCAACCAGACCAAAAAAGAAACGTAAAGATGATAATATACCATTTTATCAATGGCCCCTAGAGGGGACATGGCTTAAAGAAAACATAATGCTAACTGAAAGATGGCTTGTAAAATATAAAGCAAAGGGTGGTAGCAAAAATCGACAAGCAAAAGTAGAAATAATAACTACAGGTATGGAGTTGTGGTTGGCTGCCAGAAAAAAATGGAGTGATAAGTGGTTAAGAGAACTAAAGCCTTAGAAAACAAAAGACGTGAGAGAGACATTCAGGAGAGAAAAACAACAGTGATTAATGCTCCTTTCAGTCACACAACCACTCCTTCAGCCCCACCCCCAACTCCTACACGAGAAAAGAGGCGTCACCAACATGCTGAATGGGGAGAGCCCACCATAGATCTTCCGCTTTACAGAGAAGGGATGTACCTCGTGTTAAAGGGAGTGGTAGAGATAGAAGGGAATGTAGAGCTGACATACCCAGATGAGGAAGAGGAAGTGGCACCTCCCAGCAGGCAGGAAAGCCAGACAGAGGAAGAGAGGAAAGAATAGTAGAGACAAGTGTTGAAAGTAAAAGACAGGGAGAGAAATAAGAACGATTAGATAAGATGATTGAACTGATGGAACAAGAAATATTCCTTTTATCAACCCCAAGCGATGCACACCACAGCACTGCTTAAACTAAGAAAGAAGCTCAGAAAAATGATGAGAGGTTAATGAAAATGGGAGCTAAATTAAGTAAGAAATATCCAAAAGGGTTTGGTGATGGATGGGAGAGAGATGGGACAAAAGAGAAGCCAGTGTCCAAAAAACCTGTGGAGACAATAGGGGTGTGCGGAGAACACTGTGGGACAGGATGTGGGACAGAATTTCAAATTCTGATTGGGAAGAACCAAAAATAATTTGCACCATAAATGGAATACCAGTAGAAGTACAAGTAGTGTTTGGTAGACACTGGAGCATCTTTTAGGCCAGCTCAATTAGGCCAGACTTAATATCTGGGATAAAACGATCAGCCATATCTGTCAGAACCACAGGGTTCTCTGGATATTCTATGCAGATGTACATGTCTGAAGAAGTGCAGATGGAGGTAGAAGGAAAAACAGTCGCTAACAGGCTTCTGTTAGCCCCCCAGGTCCCAATTACACTATTAGGAGGAGATATTTTGTGTAAATTAAATGCAACCATCACAACCACCCTTTCTGGAGTATCTTTTCAATGTATGACAAAAATAGATGATGCTCCTGTTGCCTATTGGATTGGACAATTGAAAAACATAACACAAAAAGCCACTGAATTAGCCTCTGAGTTTAGAAGAAGAGACCCAAGGTTTCCAAACCATTGTACATTAATGTATAGTGAACAAGGTGATGATAAAGAGTTTGAGACAAAAATTGAAATAGGAGAAATCACAGAAGACTGAGGGAATTCTAATTACATCAAAAGGAGTAGCCATCAGAATAAGCAAAGAGGGGCTGCCAGCATATCAAATGCCAAACTGCTCACCACATGTTACGTTATGGCTGTCCGGTGATCACAGAGCAAGTGAAATGGGAGAAGTAGTAGCAGCCTCATATCAGGTAACATGAGACAAGGAAGATGAGACAATGTGGAAAAGTAGTGAGGGAGATGCCTAATCACAATGATCTAATACCTCTGGAAATGACAGTTAAAGGAATAAATAAAAAACAGATCACTCAAAACAGAAAAAAAGAAGCTTAGCTCCTTTTAGAAGACAATATAGATTAAGAGATGAAGCTGTCACAGGAATCAGGCCAGTAAAAAGAAGGAATGTTACAGGCAGGAATATTAACACCAAGTCAGTCTACATATAACACTCCAATATTACCAGTGAAAAAAACAAATGGAAAATGGAGACTAGTGCATGACTTGAGGGCTGTGAATGAGGTGGTTGAGAAAATCAGTCCAGTGGTACCAACCCTTATGTGATCTTAAACTATATTGATCCACCAAAAAATGGTTTTTTAACAATAGATCTGACTTCAGCATTTTTTTACAATCCCTTTACACACTGATAGTCAGGATCTATTTGCATTTGAATTCGAAGGAAAAAATATATAGCTACAACAGATTACCTCAAGGGTTTATTCACTCCCCACATTTGTTTAATTCAATATTAAAAGATGTACTGACAATTGATCATGACAAGCAGGGAGTTTGCATACAATATGTGTCACGGTTTATGGGTCTGTGTCTTTGTTTTGCATCTCTGTCTGGTGTGTGCGCGTCTGTCGCGTAGCAACTACGGCTGCCGGTTTAATCAGAGTGCTACAGCTGCAGCTCATTTGCGCTATATATTTAAGCCTGGTGTTTGCATTGTGTGTTGTTGGTTCGTTAATCTTGTCTCGAAAAGAAAAAATAGTTGTTACCCAACCCAAGGTAGAATATTTAGGCGGCGTGCTGTCCCAAGACAAAAAAGAAATCAGTGACAAGCACTACAAAATTGTGAAAGAATATGCCAAGCCAGAAACTGTAAAGCAAATGATGGCTTTTTGGGTGTAGCTGGGTATTGTAGTAAATTTGTTTCCAACTTTGCAGAAAAAGCAAAACTTTTGAGAGAAATGATGAAGGAAGTAGGGATGAAGAACATGTCAGGAAAATTACTGTGAAATGATGAAAGTAACAGGTGTTTTTCTGAAATGAAGGAAGCAATGATGAGTGTAAATCAGCTCAGTACCCCAGATTATCAGAGACCTTTTCTTGTGTATGTGGCAATATTCCAGGGTGGACTAGCCACAGCAAAAGTACACCAAAAAGAGAGAATTAAAGACAAGCCACTAGCTTGGTATTCCGCATATCTGACTGATATGCCAGACTTGATGCTATGTGAAATGAAATGTTAGGCATTGTTATGGGCCTATAAAAAAGCGAGCTAATTAGCTGTATGTGGACACATAGAGGTGGTGGGAATTCTGGAACAACAGAGGTTCAACCTAGCACCAAAAAGGAGACTAAGGTTGCTAGAAAAAGCTAATTTATCTATCAGAGTCCTAAAGACAGTGAATAAGGCAGAAAAGATACTATATTGTAAGGAAGGCTTCCCACATTTGTGTGAGACAGATAACATCAAAGATATGAAACTAAGAGAAGACCTAGATTGTGAGCCATGCGAAGGTAGTCATGATTTTTTTGAAGATGGGTCATGTTACAAAAATGAGGAAGGAAAAAGCTGCATGGGTTACAGTGTGGTAAGAGGGAGCTGTAAAGATGGCACTATTAAACTGCCAACCAAAATGTCAATACTCAAGTGTGCTGCCCATACTAGAAGTTCAGACTATGTAAGTAGTGGAAATGAAAGGCCTGACAAGGAAGTTAAAACCACAGCTCAACGGAAAGACAGTGTTTTACAATTAGTAGTTACAAGAAAGCAGACCACACAGGAAACAACAGAGTTTGTGCCCCTGACAGACAAGGAATCTAACAACAAACTGCAACACCATTAGAAATATTAGATTGGAAGTCAAAGGGGGTAACAGAAACAAATGGGGTTTATAGAACAGAACAGCAGCACCTAGTAATTCCCCACAGAATGGAACAAATAATAATGTTAAATGCACATGGTAGTCACCATTGTGCAAAGGGGGAGATGGTAGATGCCATCCTTAGAAAAAGACATTTCTGGTTTTCAGGAATGCAAGCAAAAATTGCTGAATTTTTTAACAATTTTATAATATGCATGGAAAGGAATGTGAAACCATCCATTCACCCCATGAGACATTTTCCAACCCCAGTAGGGCCATTTGTACATTTAGTAATGAATTTTGTAGATATGATACAGCCGGTCATGGGGGAAAGATATATGTTAGCAGTGGTGGACAGATACTCAAGATGGGTAAAAGCCTTCTCCGTAGGCCAATAGAGTGCAGAAGTTGTTTCTACAGCCCTAGCCAGGGAAATAATACCAAGATTTGGGTTACCTAGGATTGTCCAAAGTGACAATGGACCAGGATTTCAGGCCAACCTTTTGAAAAAAGCCATGGCCCAACTGGGCATTGAAACTAAATTTGGATCAGTTTACCATCCACAGTCCCAGGGAACAGTCGAATAAATGAATGGCGCCTTAAAAGCTAAATTGTCAAAAAAACTGTGCACAGACCAAATTGAATTGGGTACAAGCTTTACCGATTGCATTAATGGCCATTCGTTCTGAAACCAATAAAGAAACACGTTTTTCCCCTCATGAAATGGTCATGGAAAGACAAATGTTTAGAACTGATCAGTGTGAAACTAAACTTGAAAATATAACAGATCTGAAAAAAGAATTGAATGTGTATGTGAATGCATTAATGAGAAATCATAAAGCTATTTTGCAGACAGAATCCAGACCGAGAACGGCACCTGGGGAGGAATCAGACAAACCAATGTTACCAGTTGGATTGTGGGTGTATGTAAAAGTCTACCAAAGGAAGTGGCATCATCCAAGAAAATATGGACCCTACCAAGTCGCTGAAGCCACCCCTATGGCTGTAAGGGTCCCATCTGTGGTATCACAACACACATTGTATACAGACCAAAATAACTCCTGACGGAGTGTAAATGATTTTTGAAATAACCAAGCTAGCTCCTGAAGTTTGGAAACACTATACTTGGATAGAGAAAGGAACTGCAAGATAACTTTTTGGGAGAAAGGCTGAAGGAGCAGAGGGAATAGTTAGACAAGACCCAGCAGTACTATCTGTAATATTGTCAGGAATAAATACTAACCATTTGGGCTACGAGTATACAGTGGTATGCAAAAGTTTAGGCACCCCTTGTAGAATCTGTGAAAATGTGAATAATTTCAACAAAATAAGATTTATCATACCAAAGCATGTT
>JAZGTI010018963.1:0-11347 GCA_036877585.1 Botia kubotai | reverse complement strand
TTATGCTATAGAGACTTAATTTGTCCTCTCTCTTTTTGCTTGCAAATAAATCCCTGAAGCTAATAGGTTTTGAGCAGTGAGAAGCTTATGCTACTCTGTGGAGCTGCATTTTTCGTAAGGAAACAGTCTTAGCATTCTCTCAACCCCTACAATAATTCCAGTGTTCCCCTTTGTTTCATAATATAAGAGTCTTACCTCAAGATTCTTCATGCGCTCAGAAAAATGTCGGAACTATGCACGTTAGCCCCCTGTGACTACATAATCTAAAACCACAGAGAGGCCGGCCGGGTGTATGTGTGTGTTAATAATTCATCATGCCCATGCCTATGTTACTTCATTTTGTTAGCAAATGTAGAAAAAAATACACTTGTGTTAGACTAGCCTCTAAATAACCAATTTATAAATTGCAAAATGGCTCCCCCTGTGGTCGCGCGTCAGATTGCACTAATTAGACCTGCACTGTTGTTTTTCTTTGTCTGGTCTTTAGCACCTGTTTACAAAACATATTTGCAAAGTCCAACATGGAGATAGAAGCGATGTATGAATACTTACGGTAAGAACATTCTACTGTAATTCTAACAGACACATACGTAAAACAAACAAATATTCCATTAAATCTACACCAAATATGTTACCATTTTGTACGTTTTTGTGTACATACTCTCTTCCTGTGTTTACAGTACTAATTTTACATTGCTACATGGCTTGGGTGCATTTGTATTGCTCTGGGCTCTGACGTGGTTCTGCCGGGACAACATGGAAATTAACGATGTCAAGGAAAAGTACGTCTTTGTGACCGGTTGTGACTCTGGTTTCGGAAACCTAGTGTGTAAACGCCTGGACAAACGAGGTTTCCGTGTCCTAGCCGGGTGTCTCACGGAAAAAGGGGCGGACGATTTGAAAAGGGCGACTGGACCTTACCTAAAGACCTGCATACTGGACGTGACCAACACGACTAGCATTCAGAAAGCTGTGGAATGGGCCCAAAAGGAAGTTGGAGATAAAGGTCGGTTTAGGGTGTTAATTTAGAGTGTCTTTTCTGTTCACAATTGGGTTGACTTAAAAATACTGATTTCCACTCTTATAAACCTTTCGTTAAACGTTTTTAAGTAAAAGCTTAAGAAACAAGTGTAACGTCTTTGGCCCACATTTTGCAGGACTCTGGGGTCTAGTGAACAACGCGGGCCGTTCTCTGCCCATGGGCCCTTCTGAGTGGATGAAAATCGAAGACTTCCAGAGCACGCTCAGAGTCAATATGATCGGAGTTATCGAGACCACTATGAACTTTCTGCCTCTTATCAAAAAGGCTCGTGGTCGGCTAGTAAACGTCGCCTCAGTGCTGGGCAGAGTCGCCGCGAACGGCGGAGGCTACTGCATCTCCAAGTTCGGCGTTGAGAGTTTCTCTGACTGTCTCAGGTATCAGTGCAGATCTGTCTGTCCGTCCATCTGTCCGTATCTGTGAATAATATTCTTTATTAATGCATTAGCTTTTAAGGTGCAGTCTGTAACTTTATTGATTAATAATAACGAATATCAGTTATATAGCAAGTACATAATAGATCAGTGTTCAACACCATCTCTTTACCTTCCCCCGATTCACAACAATAAGTTTATAATAATGATTTATAATTGGAGCTGTCGGGTCTGATTTCCCAGGAAATGTCCGTTTGGCTTCATTTGGCTTATGTAAAGCTTTCCTGTGGCTCAGTGGTTAGAGCATGGCGTTAACAACGCCAAGATCATGGGTTCGATCCCAGGGATTGCACATATTCAAAAAAATATAGTATATATGCATAGTATAATGTTATAGTATAATGCAATGTAAGTCGCTTTGGATAAAAGCGTCTGCCAAATGCATAAATGTAAATGTAAAGTAACCTGCAGTTTCATGTTTCAAACAGAGATGGCGACAGAGAGGCAAACATTACGGATTGCAGCTTTAAAAGAAATCTCTTGTTTTTTCCAGGAGGGATATTCAGTATTTTGGGATCAATGTGTGTATAATCGAACCCGGATTCTTCAAGACACAAGTGACCAGTCTGGAGCCCATCGAGAGAGAACTGCATCGCCTCTGGAACCAGCTGCCCGCGGAGGTGAAGGAAAGTTACGGAGATAAATATCTGGATAAATGTAAGTCGCTAATTTCAGAACCATTTTCTTCACTTGTAATAACAGATTGAATATGTTTGTACCTCAGATTTAGTTTTATTGTCTTTATTGTTACTTTGTCACAAAGTAACGTTTCCCTTCAAACACTCTGTCTCTCAGACATCAAGATTCAGCGACTGATCATGAACGCTCTGTGTGATGCTGACATCAGTAAAGTGACCAGCTGCATGGAACACGCCCTGCTGGCCGTTCACCCCAGGACCCGCTACAGCGCGGGCTGGGACGCCAAGCTCTTATGGATCCCCCTGTCTTACATGCCTGCTTGTGTTATAGACATTGCCCTGAAGCTGGTAATGCCAAAACCAGCCAAAGCGGTCTAGAGTGCTGGTGAAGTCACGGCCTGGTTACAGGTTTGACTGCTGTTATACCTCTTGGCTTCTGCTGTCTGCGGGTGGCACGCTGGATGAAGCTCTATTTCTGGAGCGTTTGGTAATGGAGATGTTTAATTCGGGCACTGGCTGTTGATAACGGAGGCTGTGGTGATTGCAAAGACAACGTGTTTATAAATTACACCGGCTAGTGGTTTTAAAGACAAAGCACATATATATTTTAGGGCTAGCGTAACATATAGTAGTTAAATAAGGCCACGTGTTGACACCAATTTGTGCCTCTTCATTTAAGAGTTTTTCACTAACGTTAGGTCCTATTTTATGAAACTTATTTTATGAAATTTACAGTTTTCCATTTTTTGTTTTCAATTTTCTGAATATTTTAATGAAAATATTGGTCGGTATTCACATTTAATAAACACTCATTTAATAAACACTATAAGAAAATATTGAGTTTGTCCTTTCGTCCTTTTAACTCTAATTCTAAAGAGTCACTTTTTGCCTCTTACCAAAAACCTACCAAATAATTGACCTAAAAATTACTGCTTCATGTCTGTAGCTATAGAAAATGACTTGCTTCTATTTTTATGACGTGTATGGACCCTGTATGGATTAGTATAATAATCTTACGTGTAAGTCTGATATATTTTGTTTGTAAACAGTGGCTTGACGTCTAGCTGTGCTTTGAACGGTGAAAGTTCTTCTGTAATTCGCGTGACGCGGTGAACTCGGGCCTGACGTCACGGCTGAAGGTCTCTCGCCCGCGCGCACCTGTTCACGCGACTCAGAAAACAAATCGCACGCGACTGTGTGCGGACCGTTATCTGCGACACGCACTTCGTCGGTTCCTGTCATTCCTCCCACACCGTTTGCTCATGAGACATTGGAAATGATCTTTCTAAAGACTCTGCGGCTGCCCAACGCCGGGGTTGTCGGCTTACTTTCCAAAGACTTCGCCAAGAAGCGCGCGGTGCGTCCGAACGACGGAGTCGCGAGGAGATCGTTCGGTTTGTCGTCGCCGAGTCGTGCCAGCCGCGACGTGATCGCACCTGCAGCCGCAGACCAGCCTGCGTTAAACGAGTGAGTCACATTACCGTGAACGTATACATTTCTGTGTGGCGATTTAAAGCACCAATCACGAACTATTATTGCATTGGATTATGGTACACAATTATGACTTAGCTATTATTACACAATTACAACTTATTACTATAAAATATTAAAAGAAGCCATCTAACGTATTTGTTGTATTAAAACAGAAATTCGACGGGTAAAGGTCTTTTCTCTGGCCTGGAGGACACGCTCTTCTACACGATAACACAAGGGGCAGAAAAAATCCCCGTCTCTCAGTTCATTGCTGTGAGTTATTGTTTTTTGACGCACCAGATTCAGATTAAACCGGACTGGTCTGACACCTCAACCAGTGTTTGTGAGGCAGTGGAGCTGAGTTTGTAGTGAATCCAAACCAAACTGACACGCAACATCTCACCAGATTTCATCATTCCCACAGTCAGCTACAGTATCTGAACCGTGTTACTGTTATGGAGCAACAGCTGATGGCCGACACATTTTTGCAGTCAATTGCTATGGGCTCGATTACAGCACGGGGTTTTTTGGAGGGGAACCTATATTAACCCTTTCAGTACAGTTCATGTGTTTACAGTTCTAGTGTTTTCTGAGCTTTGATATGGTCATGTGTATATATGTATATATATAACATAAACAAACAAATACATAAATAAACATACATGCATACGTGTGTATAATATATATATATATATTGTATGTGTGTGTGTGTGTATATATTAAATGTGAGGCTGAACTCTGACTTTGTTCAACAGGCTGTAAAAAGTACCGGGCTTCTCACTTCTGACCCCAGACTGCGCGACTGCATGGAGAAGATCCGTCAGTCCGTCCGGGAATCTGCTGGAGAGGTCATGATGGACAGCGAGCTCTTCCGAAAGTAAGTTTCACACACCGACTCAAAGTGAATCAAATTTCATTTGGTGGACCAGTTGACTAGTAGCGATGGACTTAAAATGGACATATAATAATCCAGGTGATGTCACAACAGGTGTGCGAGTGGCAACATTGTCCTGCTGAGTCTCGCTTTCAGACGGAAGTTTATCATTCCTGAATTTGAGGAATTCGTGGGCATCATCAACCAAATTCACCACAGGTCAAAACAGCGAGAAGATGGAGAGGTATAGATAACTTTCCACTGGTTACTAATTTATATTATGGTTAAAGTTACTAAAAATCTCTTTGTGATGTTTGTTGGTTTGTTTGTGTTGTCAGGTTGCAAAATACATTCCTCATCTGACCAAGTTTAGCCCTGATCTTTGGGGCGTCTCTCTCTGCACAGTAGATGGCCAGAGGTAAACAGATACTGTAAAATTACAGTAAGAATTTTCCCGCTCTCTTCCGAAATTCAGAAGTGCTGTTAGGTCTGTGGGTCAGCGTAAAGGAAGTTTTAAGTTCTGGCATTTAAAAACGCTTTTCGGTTTGCGAAGGCATTCGATGGGCGACACAAAGGTGCCGTTTTGCTTGCAGTCGTGCGTGAAGCCGCTGGAATACGCCATCGCCGTACACGAACACGGGACGGAGCAGGTTCACCGATATGTGGGAAAGGAGCCCAGCGGATTCACATTCAACAAACTCTCTCTGGATGAGGATGGTATGTGAGAACATATAGATTATCAACCTATAGATCAACGTATAGAGTTGAAGGTACCGTAGACACCTTCGGAGGGGCTAGCAATAGCAACCTAGCCTTGACAGCATAAGATCCCGCCCTCCGTTCAGAGCGATCTCCAAAGCCACGCCTCCTCCAATCCGGACCGAGTGCAATAATTGGACGAAAATAAAATATACAGTCCTGCACCTTACACAGAAGATATAAATATATTAGACCAGTTTACTTAGTGATTGTTATCAGGATGTGAAGAGACTTTCAACCAGCATAACAAAAGATGTTTCTGAAGTCACCTGCCCTGCTTTTAAGACATGCAATATACACAATATACAACTGCATATATAGTCCTGGACATTTTTGCACGTATTATAGAAAATACACATTGATGTATTAAATATTTGTATTTATAAATATCTCTAAGGCAACTGTAGATTCCAGATATCACTCACAAACACGCCACGGTCGCAGAAATAAGTGAGGTAACGCTGGCTTTCTGTCCCTAGATAAACCGCACAACCCCATGGTCAACGCTGGTGCCATTGTCATCAGTTCACTTATCAAGGTAAACAAACATCGTGCTTTGATTGGGCGCTTTGATTGGTTGGTAGAGATGTGCTCTGATTGGTTGACACATGTACAGCGCTCCACAAAGAACCATGAAGTGCAAAATTATATATATATATATATATACATATATGTGTGTGTGTATAATTGCACTTCATGGTTCTTTGTGGAGCGCAAGGGAATAAAGTTTATAGGTTTATATTGATTTGCTTGTTGGACCCCCAATAATGATCAAGGGAAGTCCAAAATAAACACAGATATACGCACGTGTATTGATGATGAACGGATCGGGACAGGAATTCAGGTCAGTTACAAACCTTTGACCCAGAATTTCAGCAGCGCTCAAGTGTGTGAACAAACGAAGAGCTTCGCTACATGACCTTGGTGATTACTGTGATAACGTATAAGTGTGTGTGTGTGTGTGTGTGTGTGTGTGTTCTGGATGCATATAGAACTATGAGCAGATGTTTTAGGGGGTTGGCTTAGAGCTAGCCAATTAAAAGGGTCCTTTACAGTAGGTGTGTATGAACGGTTATCAGAATGAGGGTCACGAATAGGACTGACAGCTCGGTTCTGACCCAGTTCAGTCACACCGACCCAGTTCCTGAACAATGAACAATATCCAATCAAATATCCAATGAAAAACATTTCGATTCCTTTCTGTTTTTCTCTCGGTTTTCTGTTTTTCAGCCCGGTGCCAACAAGGCTGAGAAGTTTGACTATGTAAGTTCTGCCCTGATTTTAGTCTGTAGTTACCAGGACTGTCTGCTTGTCAGTAACGGTGAAACAATGACCCTCATTTAAAATAGAACGGTAGTAGAGTTCATTGGGTTTTTGTGTGTGATCTAAGACTCAGTTTTGTTGCTGTTCTTCTCAGGTGATGGAGTTTGTGAAGGAAATGACAGGCCGAGAGTATGTGGGCTTCAGCAACGCGACGTGAGTCTCGGCTAATCTTGGTGAATTCGTTTGTGCGCATTTCGCTGGCATGGATTTTCGTCTGATGTTTGTTTAACAGGTTCCAGTCAGAGAAGGAAACAGGAGACAGGAACTTTGCGATAGGATACTACTTAAAAGAGAAAAAGGTCTGTTGGGATTCATCACTGACAGGACAGTTAATTTGCATCACGTGAGATTTTTAAATCCGTATCTTTTTAATAAACAATAGTTCCCATGTAGTTTATTCATGTTACACATTTGGCCCTTTTTTTGAGAATCAAATATGCGACTTCGTTGTCGCTAGCAACAGCAAATTCCCATATTTATACTGTTTTAAAAGTTTATCACGTACTGCAAAACATCTATCAAAAAAAACAAACAAAATGTTGCGGACAAAAACCAGCACAAATCGCCAGAGCTCAACTGTGATGTCTCTCTTTCCAGTGTTTTCCTGCTGGGGCGGATATGATCGACGCCCTTGACTTTTACTTCCAGGTAAATCCTGGTGACACTACGTCGGTTCGTCAATCACAGGTTAAATAATCCCCATGATTCCCTCAGCGCTCCTCTCTTCCAGCTGTGCTCCATCGAGGTCACGTGCGAGTCGGGCAGCGTGATGGCGGCGACGTTGGCTAACGGCGGCATCTGTCCAATCACAGGCGAGAGGGTCCTGAGTGCGGAAGCCGTGCGGAACACGCTCAGTCTTATGCACTCGTGCGGGATGTACGATTATTCCGGACAGTTCGCTTTTCACGTAAGTTGACGATCTGTTTATCCTGACAGTCTGATCTGATGACAAGCTCCTGCTGTATGTCTCTGTATGTGTCAGGTGGGGTTACCTGCCAAATCAGGTGTGTCGGGTTCCGTGCTCCTTGTGGTGCCGAACGTGATGGGCGTCATGTGTTGGTCGCCCCCTCTGGACAAATTTGGTAACAGCGTCCGCGGAATCCGCTTCTGTCAGGTGACTCTGTGCTGTTGTGCGCTGATGTGTTTCAGGCAACGTTCTGTAACGTTTTACCAAACAAGACGTTTCTGTTCATTCAAAAACAACTAGGAGCTGGTGTCGTTATTCAACTTCCACAATTATGACAATCTGAGGCACTTCGTAAAGAAGCAAGACCCGCGGAGACAGTTTGGTGACGACAGGGTAAGTCTAAACAACCAGCTACCAAATGTTAAGCAGTGTTACGACATAAATTAGCTTCTCTTCCTGTGTAGTTATTTACACATGCCCACCAGGGGCTTTTTATAGATTTTTCAAGATAAAAACTGTTTAAACTGGTTTAATTGCTTAGGTTGAGACCGAACTTTGTGATTGTGTGCTGACGTTCCACGGCATGCAATCAGATTCATAAAATATTGTTCACACCAACCAAGGAAACCGAACTCAGACTCTGTCGTTTTCCAGATGAGATTTGATTTAGATTTAAGGTAATGAGAGTAAATATGGCCTTTCTCTCGAACCCTTGTTTGATGTTCCAGAACAAGTCCTTGGTGAATCTGATGTTCGCCGCCCACAGCGGAGACGTGTCTGCTCTGAGGAGGTCATTTCATGCTAATTCTGATGTCTCTCCATCTAACAACAAATTTTGTTGTTCTGGATTGTTATTTGTCTTTATCTCTCTCCTCAGGTTTGCTCTCTCCTCTATGAATATGGAACTGAGGGACTATGACGCTCGTACGCCCCTACACGTGGCCGCTGCAGAGGGTAGAATTATCTTCTGTAAACTTAATAACAGTTTATCTTACTGTCAAACTATATATGACTGTTTATGTTATAAAATGTCTTCTGTGTGTCTGTTTTAGGTCATGTGGCGGTTGTGATATTTCTGACACAGACCTGCCAGGTCAACCCCTTTGTGAAAGACCGGTACAGAACCCAGTTTCTGTTAAAGGAATAGTTCACTAAAAATGAAATAAGACCATCAGTTATTCACCCTAAAGGCATCCTAGATGTATATGACTTTCATATTTCAGCTGAACAGAAACAAAGTTACATTAAACAATATTCTGGCACTTCCCAGCTTTATAATGGCAGTGAATGGTGCCCGAGATTTTAAAGCTCCAAAAAGCACATCCATCCATTATCAAAGTAATCCATACGACTTCAGTTTGTTAATAAATGCCTTCTGAAGTGAAATTTACATTTGTGTGACACTGGTTTCATAAACTGGTCTGTTTGATTATAATTATATTTCTCTTGTTCAGGTGGGGAAACATTCCTCGTGATGACGCTATGCAGTTCGGCCACACAGACGTGGTGAAGATCCTGCAGGAATACGAGCAGAGCTTCAGTCCACAAACTTCTCAGACTGACGCAGGTGAACGCAACAGTCATTCCGGACTGTCTTCATTAGAAGGGAGAGTGTGATTGATGTGTGTGAGGATTTCTGGAAAGATCTGCAAAGATCTCAACAGCTCAGTGTTTTTACTGTCATGTAAATATGAGACCGATGTAAATAATTTGGCCCATATGCTACTTGTTTTAGCTTGACATCTTGTCTTGATTTTACAGTATAATAAAAACGTGTCGTATTTGACCATTCAACACAAAGCAACCATTTAAAAATATCAGCATTTGTGTTGAGTGTCTGTTCTTTTATAAACGTGTCCTATGATTTTTGTACGATATAAAAATGTAACTAATGAAATATTTTCAGGATAAATACAAACGCAAATCAACAGGAGAAAAACGACCGGGTAATGTTCCTCTTTCAACAGCAGGGTGCGCTGCGTTGGTATTTTTAAGAGTAACGTCTATGTAACAGCATGTGACCGATAGGGGCTCAGTAAGGAAATTCTGACTAATTGCAAAAACAAAAATAGATCTTATACAATGTAATAAATTATTACAATTCACGCGCTCTTACATTGTTATAACCCAGTTTAACTTAAAAATTAAAGCAAATGTATTTTTCTTAGATCCAACAGTCTGTAACGTGTGTTGTTTATATTGTTTATATTGTTATTGTTAAAGGAGAAAGATTAAAACAAGAATATATCTTTCAAAACATTTGTTACTTATTCAGTGAATGTACGAGCAGAAACGAAACAGGCAGAAACAAAGACGCCTCACTGTTACATGTCTTTGCAATAGTAAAATGGGCATGGCATCAAAAACAAAGACTGGCATCAGATATCAGCAGAAAGCTTCCGTGTAACATGATATGATACAGTGAGAGCATTGATGATGTTCTGTACACGCAGAAGAGGTGCGGTAAAGAGGAGGGGTGGAGTGTTGCTTTTAATAACCTCAGGGCAAAAATGTACTTAATAGTTCATTGTTCAAAGACATGACAAAGCGTAAGAGGGACTTTTAATGGCTTTAGGCTACTGATCCTCAAGTCAACAGGATAAAACAAAGTTTCACACACTGAACAATCCGAGTTGCAATGCAGAAACATTTTAGAGGTTTCATAAATACATTAAAATAAATAAGTCTTTGTGAAATAGGATTATAATACTTTAGTGGTTCACTGAACTGGTTTTTCTGTTTGCCGAGTCTGTGTACATTTGAATGATGGTTTATGCAAATAATAAACGTCATGCAAATTATTTCACCGCTACAGACTGATTATCTTTTGCTTTTACCTCTGCAGTCCAACACAATCCACCCAGTAAATACATTCCATAGCAAAACTCTTGACTTCTGCTAGATCCAGTTTCTAACTTCTGACTCGATCACGTGATCACGCTGGAGTAAATAGTTTCCGTCTCGCAAAGTCTCTGAGAAAATACACAAACGGGAAAATCTTTTTCCATGTTTGTTATTTAATATAAGATATTTTACAAACGTGACATTCAGCCGTTCTGGAAAGTTGTACAACTTTGTTCAAAGAACAAAATCTGTTTTTGAGCAATAAATAACGCTGTGTCTGCGTTTAATCCAAACTGGTTTTAAAAATGTCATGTCATTGTTTATAAAAATACTACAGGGGACGTTTGTGCTAAAACACAAACAGAGACCTTGTTTAAACCATAAACAGTTTTTCTGTTGCTTTTAAACAACATGCCATTTGTATGACGTGAGAAACAGATAATAAAAATCGTACCTTTTCTTGTTTATTTCGTTCAGAAAACGTTGTATCAGCGTACAGTATCTCCCCTTCTTCTCCTTGGGCATTTTCCATTGTGTGTACATCTTTTGTAAAGACGTATAGAAAAACAGGACAACATTCGCTCTCAGTTATCATTCAATGTGAAAAATAATCACAAAAACATTCATATTTTGTGCTTTATATATTTTTATGCACAATATTAAAGATTTCTGTTTGCTATATATAGGCCGAGGGCTAGACTTGCCTTTTCGCTCAGTTCTTCTGTGTTTCTTGTAAAAAATGTATATCACAATTGCAAGAACGATGAAAACAACTGCAAGTACAATTCCAACAAGTTTTTTGTCTTGTTTATTTTTGCAGGAAGAATCTAAAACGTAAAGAATAACCACAGCAATTAACATTGACCCTTAAATATAAATTATCGTCATTTATTAGAAAATTAGTAACTTAAAGCAACTTCAAGGAAAAACATATACTTAACAAATACTAAGAACTGCAGACTGTGCAGAGCATAAACAATCCCGATAACTACAATAATCACATCTCAACCCTGCCTTAAATATAAATATTCTACTCAGTTTATTTTGTAAAGATAT
>JAZGTI010018962.1:0-11347 GCA_036877585.1 Botia kubotai | reverse complement strand
ATAAAGGGTTTTTAATGTTTTTAAGGTTTTCAAGGTTTTAGGTTTCTAATGTCTCCATTTCTCAAACCAAGGGTCTCAAACCAAAGGTTTCAAACTGAGATTAAATGTTGAGTGACTGGGGTCCGGATGGACTCTGGCGGGGAAGTAAAATATCCTCTGGGTATTTTGAATACTTCATTTTTTGGTGAAGTGTGGTTAATAAATGTGGTTAAATTAAATCATATAATTCTGAATTCATGTATTCCTACTAAAGTAAAGTATTCTTATAAGTTATTGGTTGATGTTCAAAATGTATTCTTTCCTGGAAACAACCCTTAACATGGTTAAACTAGATGAAGGCACAACTGGACATTCTGTCCCTAGACATTCTGTCTCAGTACATAGGTGGGTGTCAATCTTACATCACTTGATCCTATGCAGAATATGCTAGGCCAAGGATTTTTTTCCCATATCTAGTGGTTCTGTGTGAAATACACAGAGTAGTTGGGTCTAACTATTTTAATTATGTCTTAGGTGCAAAAAACAAGGCAACTTGGGCGCCAGAGATTGGAGGTGTTCAGGGGTGTTTTCTGTTTTTCCTAATTTGGTGTTTTCCTGTTTTAGCTACTGGACACACAAGATAAAAGATGTTTTGCTGTGCAGTAACTCTTTAATAAACTTTTTTTATTAAACTTATACTCCGCTTAATTTTGTCCTTTTTCCACCACATTATCCCCGGCGGAACAGAATTATGACATTGGGAACAGAACTTCTTGCTATTAAGCTGGCTTTGGAAGAATGGAGACACTGGCTGGAGGGGGCCAACCATCCATTCATTGTATACACCAACCATAGTAACCTGGAATACTTGAGAGAGGCCAAACGACTAAATCCCAGACAAGCCAGGTGGGCCCTCTTTACATGATTCAATTTTACCATATCATATCGTCCATTAAAAAAAAAACTAAAGCTGATGCATTGTCCAGATTATACTCTCCAGATGAACTATCTAACAATCCAGAAACCATCATTCCTCCCAGTCAATCCAATGGTCCCTGGATGAAGATATCGATAATGCCAGTGTCTCCAAACCTGCTCCGACGGGGTGCCCACCAAACCATAAATATGTACCACGAAGTCAACGGATCCGTCTAATTCACATGGCACACATTTCTCTGGGAACTGGTCATCCTGGAGTCAATAGAACCCTCTCACTGCTACAAGATCCCTTCTGATGGCCCAACATGGCTAACGACATCAGAAGGTACATGAGGGGATGCCAGGAGTGTGCCATTTCAAGAACCCCTCGACATCTACGATCAGGTAAACTCTTACCTCTACCCACTCATCTGCGTCCCTGGTCACACCTAGGAGTAGACTTCATTACAGATTTACCAGCCTCTGACAGAAACACATGCATCCTGGTAGCTGTAGATCGATTCTCCAAAGCATGCCGGTTGATACCCATGAAAGGACTCCCAACGGCTATGGAAACTGCAGAGGCATTATTCACCCAGGTATTCAGAAATGTTGGTATTCCAGAGGATATTGTCTCTGACAGAGGACCACAATTCATCTCACGAGTGTGGAGATCTTTTTCTCTCTCCTAGGTGTGACCGTTAGTCTATCTTCTGGATATCACCCTCAAAGCAACGGCCAAATGGAGAGAAAGATCCAGGAGATAGGCCACTACTTGCGTACCTTCTGTCATGGTCACCAGAACTCCTGGAACTGGATCTTCAGCTGGGCCGAGTACGCACAAATCTCTCTCAGACAACCCACCACGAATCTTAGCCCTTTCCTTTCCTTCGGCTACCAACCCCCATTGTTCCCCTGAACGGGGGAACCATCTGAAGTACCATCAATTAATCAGTGGTTCCAGGAGAGTGAGAGAGTCTGGGACTCAGCCCATCAACACCTCCAAAGAGCGGTGAGACAACATCAACGTGTTTGTGCAGACTCACGAAGAGCACCAACACCAAGTTTCAGACCAGGTCAAAAGGTATAGCTATCCACCAAAGAGATCAGATTAAGGACATCCAGTAAAAAGTCCCATATTCAGTAGCCCCTTCCCCATCCTCAGACAAATCAACCCGGTCACCTACAAACTGAAACTACCACCTCAATACCGCATCCACCCCACTTTTCACATATCACTACTCAAACCATTTTACTCTCTCCTGTTCCCACAGAGCCTGGGCCAGAGACGAGCCTTCCCCTCCATTGGTAATCGAGGATGGAACTGTCTACTCGGTAAAGGAGATCCTGAGATCCCGGCGTCGTGGTGGTAGACTGGAATATCTGATGGACTGGGAAGGATATGGACCCGAGGAAAGGTCTTGGGTACCCAGGAGTGGTATTCTGTTTCCCAATTCACAATCTGTTGACTGAATTCCACACACCACGGCATCGGGGTATTTGGCCCTCAGGAGCGGTCCATGGAGGGGGGGGTTCTGTCACAGACACACCAGGCTCCACCCACATTCATGCTTTCACACTCACCCGAATACTAATCACCTGCACCTAAGAGCAATCAAGGACACTTTAAAAGCACACACACTCCACTCACTCGCTGCTCCAGTTCGTTTGTGTATCCCCAATCTCCTGAGTGTTCTCCAGTGTGTGTGTGCATTACATTTACATTTACATTTAGGCATTTGGCAGACGCTTTTATCCAAAGCGACTTACATTGCATTAGACTACACATCATTATACATTGAGTATGTGCAATCCCTGGGATCGAACCCATGACCTTGGCGTTGTTAACGCCATGCTCTAACCACTGAGCTACAGGAAAGCATTACCTGTGTCTACAACTCCCATGTCATCGCCAGCTCCTGGACTCCATTGTCTGTATACCCATACTAATCTCCGTTATATATCTCTGGACTATATCTCTTATTATACTTACCTGTTAACATTATCCATCTCTGTTCAATAAATACGCCTGTCGGTTGAACTAACATCTTGGGTGTGAGTCTGCATTCCGTTACAGTAATGTTTTATTTTACATTTTATTATTCAATTGAAATGTGGACTTGAGTAAAAGGCACATGCTTATGGCAAACAAAATATAGTACGGCAAAAAGAAATAGTTGAAAACAAGCCATCTGTGAAAGAGGTGAAGGTGAAATGGCCAGCATTGTTTTAAAAAAAGTAGTAAAAAGTATGAAGTATGAAATGGTATGAAAGTACTGATAGTGTGCAATTAAATTTTTTTTTCAGTAAACATCCCATATCAAAATGTCTCATGCATTATCTGGAGACCTGTTTACCATGTCGCTACAACATTCTTTGTGTGCTTAATGTACAACGTTATTTGTGGGCATGGCTACAACATCTATGGAATGTTGGCTATAATTTAAAAAAAATGGAACTTTACCAAGACGTCATCACAACGTTGTCATAAACTAATGTCACGCAGACCAAATTACGACTAACTGCCGATGTCTCCAGATAGCGCTGTGTTTGCTGGGACACTTTCTGCTGCTAACTGGTGGCACTATGACTATGACTAACAATCTGGTTTGTAAGGGGTGGAAAATTTTTCAGAAAATTCACAGAAACTTTCTATGGAATAAATTGTTAAAATTTGCTCAATATACAAAATACATTTGCTGAGGTGAAATGTATCCAAACATCAGATGGTGCACATGGCTGTAAAATAAGATTAGATAAAAGCTTGTTATCTAATCTTATTTTACAAATGCAATGCCATGCACAGATATATAAATAGTTAGCTAAATAAATGGAATATTTCCAGAATGGTAATTATATTTTACACTTAACGGAAATTATATTATTAAAAGACTAGATGAATAGATGAACACTCAAAACATTGATTTTTATTTATTTTTGTAATACAGTGTGGGTTCAAATACTAGTAGTCAGGTAGTCTGGCTTCAGTAGTTTCAGTAGTCCAGAAATTTGCAACCCTGCTAACAAAGCCACACCCCTGTGATTAGGTTCATGAACAAACTAAAAACTGAAGTTTGATCTAATTTAAATTACTCAATGCATGATACACTTCCTGTTTCCAATAACTACAATATATTACCATAGAAATATAGTTTAGCTCAAGCACTGGAACTGGATATTTACAATGAATAAATATAATAGTAATCATTTATAGACATTACATTTTTGTTGCAGAAAAAAACAATGATTAGACATTACACGTTAGATAACAGTTACTTTAAGTCAATACTGTATTTTATTTCTGTATTATTTATGCATTATATGTATTTATGTATTCTGTATATACACTGACATGCAGTCCACAACAATGCATTTGGCAATGAAGTGTGTTAAGGCATTTTTATTTGTTTAGCACTTTTCGCATATTGTTTCAAAGGATTACAGAACATCAAGTTTAATGTCTTAAACCCCTCAGCTGGGGGAGCCCATCTTCCTTTGGCATTATAATAATGTGCAAATGACAAAATTGTCATTTTCAACAGCTATATAGTATGTATAATTGTCAGGGTCCTGGATTCTTGTCTTGAGTTGTTCCTAGTTCCCTTGCCAAGACCCTGACAGTCCCTGTGTTTTATGTCAGAGCATGATGTCTAGGTCCTGACTCAATCCGGGTCTTGGTTTTTGTATCTTGCAGTCAGGATCTGAACTCATGCTCTGGGTCTTTGTTTTCTGTGGAAGCACATGGCCTTTGTTTACATTGGCCATGTGCTCTCCGCCCCCGCCCCCTTGTTTCCTTGTTGATCCCGTTTTTAGTTAATTCCTGTCACCTCATTACCCTCCTTAGTTCCTTCCCTATTTAATGCCCTTGTGTTTGCTGTCTTGTGCCGGTTGTTAAATGTCGAATGTTTCCTGTTGTCTTTGTTTTGGTTTCTAGTTTAGTTCTTTGATTTATCCCCTCAAGGGAGTTTTTGTTTAATAAAGTCTTGTTTATTGTAAACTGTCTGTGTATGGGTTCTCTCTTCGTCAGCCACCGTAACAATAATACAAATAAAGTGAATAAATGATACAATATAAGAACTAATCTAGATCAGTTGAAGTTTTTGGGCTGTGTACGCCAGCAGGGCCATTGCATAGCTTCTCAAGAGCTTTAAATCCTGTTTTATTTTATCCAGTAGAGATGCTTGCTTAAATCAATAAACTGATAAATAAAATATTTTTTTTTCTGTTTGGTTTTATATATATATATATATATATATATATATACTTCAGTATACTACCCTGCCTCAGATTATAAGATTTCATAAAGTTTCATCATAATTCATAATTTCGTTGATTCAATCTGTTTGGCAGTTTTAATAACATTTTTATAACCTATATGTCTAAGAGGGCCAAAGTAAAATGCAAGGAATTTACATATCTTACATATGCTTTGCATAATACAGTGTTTTCTTTTAGTACATTCTTTTCTTATGTTTAATAATTTCTTATTAAAGTAAATGTGACAAAATTGTATGCATCCTTATCTACAGCATGTTGAACAAGAACAACTTTTTCTCAGTTGTTTGCCTAAGGTGGAAGAATTCACAGTAACATTTTATTAAAGCAATGCATTTTTTTGGACATTTTTTTTTTTTTAAGTACTTGGCCGTAAAAATGAATAAATAAATGTTTGTTTCATTTTGGTGCATATTTTTATACCTTTACTAAATAAACATTGATTCTAATCGGCTTGTGGCCACTTTTATTTCTTCTAGTATGCAAGACATAGCATGACCAATCCAAGGAGACACATCCTGAAAGTGGAGTGGCTTCTAAAACCACTGAAGGCTGAAAAGAAACAGAATAAAATTGTTTAGCAGTTTTTACATCTAATAAACAAGAACAATAAAGTAAAATCAGATTGGTCTTTACCTCTATTCTGACTTTCCTTAGTGGACCCTGTTGACATAAAATATAAAATAAATAATAAAAGCCATAAAAAGGTTAATATAACAGCATTAGAATACATAATTGTATTTACATATAAAGTTGTGGTCAAAATTATTGGTACCCTTGGTAAATATCTTTTATTTTTATTTTTTAAAAATCTAACATCTCATTGAAGTAAAACAATTGAAAGTAGGGAGAAAATCACATTATGATTAAAATGTTTTTTTCAATACATTACAATTACTGGCACCCCTAGGAATTCTTATGAGTAAAATATATTTGACCTATATTCCCATTATATTTACATTTTTCTTAACACACCAAGGTCACAAAGAACCATAGTATTAATGTGTAGTATTAATGTGAGGCAACACAAAGGCTGAATTCCTTAAATCATTTATTTATTACAATGGGTAAAATGGAGCTCAAAATTGTTTACAAAATAGAAAGTGGCTGTAAGAAAATTTCCTATCAGGGCAATAATTGAGAACTTTCAATCAACTTGTTAAAATCAAGATGTTACAAATGTTACGCATGCATAAGTCTGTGAAGGATACTGGAGATTCACTTACATAAGGTGTTAATTATATCTTACTTTGAGTTATTTTGAACCTTTAATATAAAGCATGTGTCATGTTTAGGACAATTTATATTGTGTACTTTCTCCATCACTGCTCAGTCTGTGTTCTCTGTATTTTTTGGATATGTTTGTACTGAAACACCCACATACCCTTTATCAATATAAACAATATTGCCTTATATCCTTTAAAAAAAACATATGATTCTAGAACTTCAAATGAGACCTGGATCTATGGTTAGATGAAACTTAAAATATTTGCAGTGGGATACAGGAAGTATGCCTGTAGCAGATCAGAGTCTATGTAAACTTAGCTTAGAGTATATAATGAGTTCTCTTTGTCTTGCAGGGTTATGAGGAGATTTGGATTGTAGGAGCACTACAGATCGATGGGGAGGCCGCTGGAGAGACTTCCAGTGAGTATACATCCAACGGGAGTCAGGTAAGTCACAAGGAGTAAGCATGACTATATAGGCCTGTTAATTGGCAGTGGCAGGTGTAGGTGATCAGTAATCGGGTGATTGGCAGTGTGACAGAGTGGCTTGCAGTGTGGATCTGTCCCTGACAGTACCCCCTCCTCCACGGGTGGCTCCTGACACCTACATACAGCGACGAGGACGGCCTCTACCTCTGGGAGCTGGACAATCAGGGTGATTCTAATGAAAGTCAGTGAGCATAGCTGGATCAAGGATGTCATCTCGAATGATCCAGGACCTTTCCTCTGAACTATAACCCTCCCAGTCAACTAGGTATTCCATTAGAAACCGAGTATGCACTGGAATGGTGTTAAGCTGGTGGTGGGCTGCCTCAGGGAATTCTGTGCATACTCTGCCCAGGGTAGAAAACAGTTCCAGCTGTGTTGGATGTCAGGCAGTCTGACCACAGATATCTCCCGATCTCCTGGATCTTGCGCTCAGCCTGGACAATAGTTTGGGGATGATATCCAGATGACAAACTGACTGAGACTCCTAGTAGTTTGAAGAAAGACTTCCAAACTCGGGATATAAATCGGTGCCCACAATTGGAGATGATATCCTTTAGGATGCCAAAGTTACAGATTACATGCTGGAACAGTAATTCTGCGGTTTCGAAGGAAGTGGGAAAACCCTTGAGGAGTATGAGTTTGCATCAAGATCAAGAATCAAGAAGGACTTGAACTGAAAAGGAGTAGTGTGAGGTTACGATATGCACCGTTAGGGTTTTCAGAGCAGAAACAGCTGGATTAATTTGAAGTGTACTCACCGCACCTGTGATCGAATTTGTGAATCTAGCCCCTGTCGGTAGGCGGTGAAGAGCGCTGTCTCATTCCATTCGCTGGCAGCAGCGATTGTGTGGAACTGTAGGGTGTAATCACTCACGGATGATTTTCCTTGGCACAAACAGATGAGCTGATCCTGGTTAGACAGTGTGCCAGTGGACTGTCCAAAGACTTCTTTTAAATGGGATGTAAAAGAGTCGAAGGAGTTAGATGTTGGGGCAGAAATTGGGGCAGTTGTGGCCTACTGGTTAGTGAGTTGGGCTTGTAATCAGAACGTTGCTGGTTCGATTCCAGCACTGGGGGGTTGCAACTGAAGTGCTCTTGAGCAAGGCACCTAACCCCCGATTGCTCCCCAGGCGCAGTAATGTGCTGCCCACTGCTCCGGGTGTGTACGTGTTCATGACTTGCAGTGTGTGTTCACTCCTTAAATGCAGAGGTCACATTTCAGGTATGGGTTGCCATATCTGACAAATAGGTCACATTATTTTTTATTTTTAATAATTGGGGAATTAGAGTTCCATATTGAGCAAGCCCATAACAGCACTTGGCCCGACAGGAGCGAGATAACGAATCGATGGAGAGACTGCTGAAGAGACTCACAAAGTAAGTGAGCTGTAAGCGTGACTATATAGACCTGTTGACTGGCAGTGGCAGGTGTAGGTGATCAGTAATCGGGTGACTGGGAGCATAATACTTTTAATACATTTACATTAGCAGATGCTTTTATCCAAAGCGACTTACAGTGTGAGAAAAACAATGTGTCAGGCAATGTATCACAGGGAGGCAGTAACATGTAAAGTGCTGTACAAAGTTACTGTAATAAAGTTATTCAAGTAAATACCTGTTGAGGGAGAAAAAAAAGGTAGACATCATTTTTTAAAAGGGAAAGCAGTTAACATTTTCCTGTCAAGTATTCTTATATAATTTTCCCATCAAGTATTCTTATTAAAAATAATAATATTAATAACAAATGTGTGCTTAGTGCACCTTGAACTTCCAAAAAAATAAGCTTTTGTTATTTCCACAGGATTTTGTGAGACTATGAGTGGGTGGACCTATTCCCCTCTAGGGGGGTCTGGGAGCATTGTCCCCCATAAGAAAATTCTGTACATTTACGGATTAAACAAGATTATTCCGGTGCATTATGAGAGTAAATTTAATTGACTAGATCTATAACACAACTTTGTGCTCTTATTAAAACGGCAAAAGTCAGTCAAGAGCAACGAGTGATTTTTTTCTTATTTGACAGCAGTAGAGGCACTTCTAGGATTATTTTTAAATGGGGTGCCACAGGGAAACCAAGAAAGCAGTTGGGGGGGCATGGAAAAAGCCGTGTTCTATAGAAAGGACAATGCAATTCTCTTTTTATAAAAACCATTGAGCAGACAATAATTGTTTTTAGCTTATTTTTATTGTCCAAAGAAACACGGCTGTGTGTGGATGTGTGTGTTCTGTTATAGAATAGATGTATTCGTAAAATGATTGTGCTTTTAATCTTTAAAACAACAGGAAGAAATGTAACAAAGTAACGGTTTCTATTTGAAATAGTGCACTGTGGCTGAATAACACATGAAAGCACATACTCTAGGTAATTTTTAACATGTATTAACATTTCGATATATATATACAATTTTAATTTAATACTTACAATGAACAGAGATGTGGTCTGCAGTCTGCAGAATCGCACTTCCGTTTGAGCTGTGTATTCCGCATACATACCCTGACTGGCAGCGTAGATGCTCTGAGTCAAAAAGTGATTGACAGAATTTTGCTCTAATGGTGTTAAACATTGTGAAATTGACAGTGCACTAATCCAGTGGCGTTGAGCATCGTTAAATATACAAGAAATAACTGGTATTGTACTGGGACAGTGAATAGGTGTGTTCAAACAGATGCCGCGCTGACGATCAGCATGACATCACAGTACCACGCATGAGATTTTAAATGTACTCAGCCAAGCACACGTGCCTGTGTGTAAAATGTGGCAGTGGTATTTATTCTTGCATGTCATTTTATACCAGACTTCAAAAGTAACCCCCGCTTCCACGACCCATGCTCACTATTGTATGTTCTTGCAATTAATATTTTCATCTGAGGGTGCTTTTACATTTGTTTGCACCCTCAAGCACCCCCATAGTTTGGAAGCTCATTCCATCAACACAGAATTGCACAGTGATTTTGTGCCCTTTAAAGAAGGTACCACCAGGCATTGTTCATTTATTAACTGCAGGGTTCTGGGTGGTGTGTAAATGTGTAGGAGAGAGTAAAGGTATGTCGGTGCAGAGCCAATGGCCGTTATATATGCAAGCAGTAATGACTTTAATTTAATGCGTGCAGCGACTGGTAGCCAGTGGAGGGAGATGAGGAGAGGTGTGATGTCATCTTTTGGGCTCCTGGAAGACAATCAAGCTGCTGCATTCTGAATCATTTGCGATTTGACTGTCCATGCTGGTAGACCAGCTAACATAGTATTGCAGTAGTCCAGCCTTGAAATTACAAGGGGACAAGGAGGTGTGTTGCATATTCAATGAGGAAAGGCCTGATTTTCTGGATATATTTCCTGTATAGCGCAAATCTACATTATCCTGGATTTATGTCCTGGGGTTTGTGGTGGTGAGAACTGGTTGCTAATGGATGTGGTTTTCTTTGTGAAAAAGTCAGCAAAATTGTCAGCTAATAAAGAGAATTTTGGGTGGAGGGGGACAGAGGAGGGAGATTGTTTGTAAAAAGTTTGTCAGCATCAGATGTATGGAAGCATATGTGTAGCAAAATTCAATTTGCAATGCAATATGCAAAATGGCAATACAATATGCAAAATGACAATGCAATATTCAAAATGGCAATACAATATGCAAAATGACAATGCAATATTCAAAATGGCAATGTAATTCTGTATTTAAATTTACATTTTCCATCACCTCCAAGCGTGCAAAATTTGGTGCAGAATGAAATTTATAATTAAATTTAATTATTTACATTTGCCATTTCCAACAGTAGTCTTAAGTTGTAAAGTGCATACTATTTTAATGCTTTATAAGTAGCAAAATTAAAATGTTTAACCCAAATTGATTTGATATATGTAACGTGTCCAAGCAGAAACAGTAGACAATTATCATTTAAATGTTATTTGTCCTAAATGCATTTAGAGAACACCTTCCCCCAATATCACCAGCACTGTATCAGGACAATCTGATGTGGAATTACAAAATAAAAGTTGGTGCGTTTAAAAAAATGCTTGAAAATAAAAAATGGTCAGATCGTCCTGATACCGTGCTAGTGACATTGTGGGAAGGTGTACTCTCAATCTGAGGTGAAAGTAGTCTGTGCAATCTAGAATTTTCGTTTCTTAGCTTTTTGAATGTAAGACACAAAACAGTGGAAATGTGAAAGTTGTGGGGGCTCTTATTTTTTAATTCCACATCAGATCGTCCTGATACTGTGCTGGTGACATTGTGGGAAGGTGTACTCTTAATCTGAACTGAAAGTACTCTGTGCAATCTAGATGTTTTATTTTTATAGCATTTAAAACAGGGACAAAACAGTGGAAATATGAAAGTTATGGGGGCTCTTATTTTGTAATTCCACATCAGGTCGTCCTGATACTGTGCTGGTGACATTGTGGGAAGGTGTACTCTCAATCTGAGGTGAAAGTAGTCTGTGCAATCTAGAACTTTTGTTTTTATAGC
>JAZGTI010018961.1:0-11349 GCA_036877585.1 Botia kubotai | reverse complement strand
ACTGATTTCATCTTTCATAGTTGACCGATTTCATCTTTCATAGTTGACCGATTTTATCTTTCATAGCTGATGATTTCATCTTTCATAGCTGACCGATTTCATCTTTCATGGTTGACTGATATTTCATCTTTCATAGTTGACTGATATTTCATCTTTCATAGTTGACCGATTTCATCTTTCATATCTGACCGATTTCATCTTTCATCTTCGACTGATTTCATCTTCGACTGATTTCATCTTTCATAGTTGACCGATTTCATCTTTCATAGTTGACCGATTTTATCTTTCATAGCTGATGATTTCATCTTTCATAGCTGACCGTTTTCATCTTTCATAGCTGACCGTTTTCATCTTTCATAGCTGACCGATTTCATCTTTCATAGCTGACCGATTTCATCTTTCATAGCTGACCGATTTCATCTTTCATAGCTGATGATTTACTACAAACACAATCAGACTCACTGCAGACTCACACTGTTTATTGTGTCTCTGATAGAGGGAGGGCTGCGTGTGACACTAATACACAGTCAGTAAAATAGACTGAGATTATTAGATTATATTAGTATATCTAATATAATTAGATAATTAAGTATTAGAGAATTGTGAATCATAAATCTGTTTATAGATGTTTTGCTATGCTGATGTCAGAAACGAAGTATAGAAATGTTCATTGTTAACTGGTTGAAAGGCACACTGTGACGGCTGCTTGTTTAGGTTCTAAATTTTGTTATAAATCAAGAAAGAAATTGTTTTTGACTTTTATATACAAATGCAGATTTTCTGTTACAGTAGACATGCAGATCAGCATATTGGCACAGATCTGGATCTTCAAAATATCGTGGTTTAATTTCAAATACCAAACAAATTAAAAATAAAAATTGGCCTTGATCTGAAGAACAAAATATTACAATACAGAATATCTGTATTATAACATTTGCATGTCATGAAGGTAATGATCAGTTTAAACTGATAACAGCTGTTGATAAATTTCACTGAACCTAATTACAAAAAGAAAATAAGGTCATTAAAATAAAAACATTTGGTCAGTTTTCATTACAGCCTGTAGGGGGCAGTGTCTTACTGTGACTGCAGGAAACATTATATACATACAAGAGAACATAAGATCCTTTAACACCCACAACATTACACACCTGATTACAGTTAATCACGTAATTAGTTACATACATGCAGCATATGATCATACAGCATCATTCATAAGCTTAGAGATAATAATTCAGATGACGATATCAATTCAATGACAACAACTGACCAACAACCAAAGCTGTTTTGTCTTCAGCAGTCTCCAAAATGTAAAATACAAATACTGTTTAAAGTGAAATGTACTGAACAGTAAATACTCTTCAGGTTAGAAAACAAAAGAATCTTCAAATAGAGGATGCATCTCGTATATTTGGTACATTATTTAGATCATTTCTTAATCTATCTACATTTGTAAATAAGCTGCATTACAGCATCAATATAGTCATTTGTATTAGAATGTTGGATCATTGTTTTTAAGGCAATATATCATCAGTCAAAGAGTGTTTATAATGGCACTCCGTATATAAATATATGCCAAAAGACCTTGTTATAAAATTACATGAAATTAAACCACCTCTTTGTTTACAGATTTTTAACTCCGCTTGTGGAATATTTTAAAACACATTAAAATAGCCTGTAAAAAAAACCTTAAAACAGGAGATGAATATTTCCCCTGAGGACAGTTGATTTAAAATCATATTGCTTGACGCTTTTAGATTCGGTGATAATCAGTGTTAATCCTCAGAACTGAATCTGATCTAGAACATCAGACGGGATTTACATTCAATGAAATCAGATCAGACAGTCTGATTCAAACAGGCAGCTAAACACAAATACACGGCTGCTTTTGGTTGTTAATGTACTGCTAATCCGAACCTGAGCTACACAATAATGACATACCATAAAAAGCTATAAAGCGTGTTAATCTCGAGTGCCACATGCATGTTCAGTCAGATTCAGTAATCACATTATAATCTGTAACCCTTCTGCTTCTCTATAACAGTATGTGTGACAGTCAGATCAGATGCTGACACATGGGTTTACTGTGTGTCTTGCAGAGCACAGTAAAGCTGTGACGCCGTGAGGGTGAGGCAAAGACCTTTAGATGTTTGTCTCGTGCTGCAGAACTCTGTCTTGATTCTCGCAGAGCTGCTGCAAAGCATCTGTGTTTACAGCTGCAGTCGTTTCTGTCTGTTCCTGGCCTTGATTCTCGTTGTCGGTCTGATTGAATGTCTCGTTCTGCTTACGCTCGCGGTCCAGCAGTCGATAGTTGATGAAGTTCCCGATGAAGAGCCAGACACTGGAGAATATCACCACTGACCCACAGCACAGGTACATGTACTGGTAGTTCTTAGTGATGTCCACCAACTTCCCTGCAGGTCAATCACAAGGCTTGTATTAACTTAAGTTAGCAGACGCACATAATAACATTGAAAAGAATTTTATATTATATTTATTTTATCTTGTGACTTCTTTCAAGACATTGAGTCACATTATCAGTGAAATGTTACCAGCCAGAGGGGGTCCAATGAGCACAGGGCAGCACTCCACGATCGTGGTGAGACCCACAGCACTGGAGAACCTCTGAGCACCTACTAGATCCATCAGCGTCTCAAAGAGAACAGCGCTCACCATGCCAAACGCAAAGCCAAAGAAGACAGCGTAGACCACCATCCCAGTGTAGCTCTCAGCCAGTGGACAGAGGATGTGACACACACCATTATACAGCACTGCAAAACTAAAGAAGTACTGGATCTTTGGCCGGATCAAGCGAGAATTGGCCAGCAGTCCCATGGATGGCCGGGCAAACATGTCCACGAAAGCCAGGATGGAGAGGAGGAAGGCAGCGCGATACTCATCCACGCCATTATCTTTTGCATATGGAGAGAGGAAAACGATGGGCGCAAAGAAGCCAACAAACATGATGACATTTCCCGACAGGTAGATGAGGAAGCCGCGGTGTTTGAAGAGCGACAGGTCCAGGAACTTGTTAATGGTCTGCCAGGCCGAGGCCTTCTCTGTCTTGGATACCACAGGTTTTTCTTGCACTTTCTTGGCCTGATTTGGAGGGGCTTCCAGGGGTCTCATGAGGGATCCAGCCACACAGCAGTTCAGAAGAAGACCCCCAAGAATCAGGAAGCTGCCCCTCCATCCAAATTGGTTGATGAGATACTGGTTAAGTGGGGCAAGAGTGCTGAGGAACACAGGGCTTCCCGCCATGGCGAAACCATTGGCAACAGGCCGTTTCTTGTAGAAGTATTTACCGATCATCGTTAATGCGGGCTGCAGGTTGAAGGCCAGGCCGAGCCCTTGGACAGGAGATTAGCGTTCATTAATATTAGGTGAGAAATATTATTTTTATTATTTTAAAACTTGTTTTTGTTTTATGAACTTCTGAGAAAAAAAACACCATCTATGAGCAGAAGTACCAGAAAAGTTTGACTTGTGACAAAACATGCACATTTCTTTAAAGTTTTCTGTGAGGAACTGCAGGATTAAACATGTGACGTAAAGTCAGAGAAATTCAGTGTGTGTAACAGTAAAACCTCAGATACATTCACCATGTTTCCAGTGCAGCAACATTATTTTGTGAGCAGAGAGCATTGTGGGAAACTGACTGTCTCTCTCACCTCCAACCACTCCAATACAGATGTACAGCTGCAGAACATTATTGCAGAAGGAAGCACAGATCATGCCGACCGCACACAGACAACCGCCCGTGATCATGACCGGACGACAGCCGTATGTGTTCACCAGAATGCTGCTTATAGGTCCTACAAACACAAGACTGACCAATTAAAACAGCACAGAGAAAAAAAAAAGCGTTTTAGAGTCATGTGACCACTATGTGTGTATGTATGTGAGTGAATATATGTAGGTGTGTGTGTATGGTTTACCTAACCATATATTTAGTACATATTTCAGAAAACTTTTTTTTTAATTTGTAAAAATGCAGAAAGTTTCTGTTGGGGTTGGAGTGTGTTAGGTTATATTGTTTATAACTAGCTGTGTATAAAAACAATAGAATTCTATGGAATGTCCCTGTTTAGATACGTGTGAGTGTGTGTCTGTGAGTGTGTGTCTGTGAGTATGTGCGTGTGAGTGTGTGTCTTTGAGTGTGTGTCTGTGAGTGTGTGCGTGTGTAGATTAGAAAGTGTGTTTAATGTTTAATCTCATCTGTCCAGTGATGAAATGGTAAAGATGGGCACCTGTGACTGTGAATTTGACCTACAGTCAAACCACACCAATGGATTAACCGCTTGGAAACTGAAAGGGTGTGTGTGTACCTCCAGCATACATGACGGCCAGCATGATGGAGGAGATCCAGGCCACCTGACTATAGGACGCATCAAAGATTCTCTGGATGTCTTTGAAGAACACAGTCATGGCCTTTGGGAAGGCGTAGGAGAAGCCAATAGAGATGAAGGCCCCGCCCACCACCGCCCAACCCCACCCTCCATCCGGCGGGGTCACGGCTGCTGGTCCGACAGGGGAAGGCATGTCACTAACAGACAGAAAACACCATTTTAAACTGTACAGTGATTTGTAAAGGTTTCCAGGTGTTCTCGCTGGTTTAGGGGTTCATTCTGTCAATGACTCACTCACGTGTGTTTCTCTCGATGATACAGAATTTATATTTCTGGATGAACTGTGTAAGCTAATAATTCTAAATTACAATAATTAAGAGTTAAATTCATGCCAAAGATAATTATATAAAATGTACAAGTGCTAAAAACATGCATTCACAATCACTACTCTACATTTACCAGAAAGAAAATATAAACTATAACTATAAAGAAACTATTTCTACATTATACTGCAAGCCACCGATTTTTTTACAGTGTTGTAAAGTCAACAATGTAATAAAATCCCTTAACCCATATATATAATTTCTCTACAGTTTTCTGAAATTAATTCAGTTGGGTCTTGTTAACTTACAGAGAACTGCAGTCTTTGGCTGACTGACACACAAATCCCACCTCCGGCTCCCTCTGGGCACCTCCCCCGGTTGCAGAAGTACAGGTGTAACTAAATCATGTCTGTGTTTACAAACCAAACACACCCCTAGTTCTTATTACATGATATATCACATGATGAGGTCATGTGATATTAACCCCACAAACAAAACTTTCAAATCCACATAACCTTCCTTCAAAGTTAATATAACTGAGATCTGCTGACAGAAATGTTTTTCCTTCAAAGAAATTACATATGCTGATGTCTACAGTCAGGTGACCTGAAACTGTGTGAGGTCACACATACACGCGCACACACACGCACACACACCACTAGAATAATCATTCTTCTTCTGACTGGACTGTTTTCTCATTTTCACTGCTGCGCTTCAAGGCCACAAAATGAGAATTTAAACTGTACTTGTCTCTTTAAGGCTGAGTCTCATGAATATTTAATTAGATGGTGTTCTCTATCTTTAGACCATGAATCATGATTTGTGACTCTCAGCAGTTTACATTACAAACAGAGAGAATTACTGTTTAATGAAACACTTGTCTGTTGAGATTGAACCCCAAAATCTTTCTGCGAAGTCCAGCATTTATCAAGCTGCAGCTCTGGCTCCCTGTTTAAACAGGAAATACATCAGCACAGGAGAGAAAACTGCACTCATCAAACGGGTGTTTTCAGCAGTAAATACAGCAGAACTTAAACAATGAGCAAGAATCTTTATTTACACGTGCAGGTGAAGGCTGACCTTCTGTTCAGAGAATAAAGCAGGGCTGAATTCAAGCAAAGAGGTGTGGACTGCTGAGGACACTTTAAAGGGCTCAGTGTGTTTTAACTGACCTACATGAATAACATGTAGAGTTTCCCACAAAAAGCAGAACACTTCAAAGAAACAATTGTCTGATGCTGCAGGGGTCCTCACTAATCCCAATCAGACGGAAGTCTGATACACTTCAGAGATATGTCACCTTTAACTTCATGAAACAGCAGAAACGTGAAGATATCATAATAAACCTGCAAGTTCAAAGAAAGAGCAAAACAATGCAAACATTTTCTTTGGACAATAAATTACATTATGACTCACAAATTCAGCTACGGTTAGTGTGTGGGTGGGGGGTTATTTAACCATATGTTGGGAATAAATTTGTAGCCAAAAGTCAACAAAACATGATAAATCAGAGCAAGACTTCCTTTTGGGGATGTCCTGATGTGTAAATAAATATAGTAAATGAAGTGTTTTTAAATTGTGAAAAATTGTTGCAGCTCTGGAATCAGCCTGCATGAATTTTCCACCAAGACCAGGAACATGTGAAGTGATTTTCTGATCATTGAGCAGGTGTGTGTGTGTCTGTTAAACTGTAACTGAGTGATTCTCACATTCGCTCAAATTCAGATTTACTGTGTCTCACATCATCAGCTTCATCTAATAACTGCACACACACACACACACACACACAGAGCACACAATCCGACCCACATGACTAACACTAGTGAAAGCTACATGATAAATAGATACCCTCATAACACACGTCTGATCTGTACTGTCAAAACTTTCATTCTTTTTACCTGCATTATTATGACACAATCACATAAAAGCAAAGCATTAGATTTACAATAGACAAATAGTTTACAATAAACAATAGTTTAATCTGCTTTCACACTTCAACTGAAACACAACAACTGAGGGACAGATAACCGCAAATACAGACACGCTCACAGACATTATAATATTATATCACTGTATTATATTACAGGCCTGGATGTCTGTCAACTTTCCTCCTGTAGTTGTTCTTTATGTACATGATAAACACACACATCACGGTGAATCTCACTCGTTCAGCGACACCCGTCACGTAAGCTGAAGTGACCCAGATGAGCCAAACCCGCTTACAGCATCAAAGCCCGGACAAATCTAGCGCGACAGTCCCGCGTCTGATCGGTCTGTACGCGGGAGACAAGCTGGTGCTGATACAGCTGGATGATCACCATTCACAGCATCTTATTTACATCAGATCTCATATATAAATATAAATAATAATAATATATTTAAATATAAAAACAACACCTCTGTCTCTATAAAAGATTACATCAGAATTGTGCAAAATCATTCTGATAACGGGACCGTCCTAAAACACACGGGAATCGTAAGAGTGTTCCTCGTTTTATTTCATATAAATGTTGTTTACCTGTAGATAGCTGGCCCGGAGCTGTCTGTCTCTCTGTCTGTCTCTCTGTCTGTCTCTGACCTTCAGGCGCTGCTTCTGCAGAAAGACGCTCCGCACGCGCGGGTGAATCGGCGGCGGTGACGTCACTCGCCGGGACGGACCGCACGCTCTCTTCTACAGCGGAGGTTTTTGGCTCATGAATATTAAAGACAAAACCCGGCGCTGGTCTGTTGAACGTACCTGATTGGTCAAAAGATGTTTACAAGAGGGCGCTGGTCCGCCGTGGTGAAGTCATGGCTTATTAATATTAAGTAGGTAAACATTCAGTAACGGTACTTAGCAACGTCGGATTAACGTCATTAATATTTATGACTACGGTGTCTGTAATTAGCGGTGTTTCAGCAGATTTTCTTTTCGGATGAACGGTTAACTGACTTTATGTGCTCAGGTCTGCCCAGAGATCTGTCTTCATTTACTTTTCTAAACACAGTCACTGGGGGAATCTGTTCTGTTTATCAGCATTAGACCCGCGCTCAAGCCGCAGTCCATTCACAGTCTGTCTGATGCTTACAGAAATAGCAAAAGCGGATCACCAGCGCCAATCTGATTTACCAATCTGCTGCTTTATGCAACTTCTAGGAATTATTGTTCACCTGTTTTTTTTTATTAGTCCACCTGGAAACCAGGTCAAGTTAACAAGAAAATAATCAAATTTATGATAAATTTATGATCAGATTAAGAATCTGATCATAAAAAAAATCTCAAGTTTTGTTTAAGACATTAAAGCAGCAAGTAAACCTAAAGATTCACTAGACATTCTGTACTTATTTCTGTCAGAATCTAATCAGATTTACTGTTGTTTTCAGATTTCCTTGTTTCCAATTTTACCTTGTGTCGTCACACTGCCTTCAGGTGGCACTATTGAGCTTAACATACAATATAAATATGGTTTGCATGTCAGTCTGGGTATAAACATAGAAAGTAAATCATGTCATCCTGTATCAGAACTGACAGAGACATAATTACATGTGGTACTGTGTGGACATCTCTGTTGTTTGTTATTAGATGGGTGTTGTCACACTGTTTTGTGCTTTAGATTGTAATAGCCACAAACAGAAATCGAGTGAGTCTTTGAGAAATGTGTGTTTGGACTGGAACAGTGTGTGACCACAGACAGCACACTTCATCCACACTCTGTGTGTGTGTGTGTGTGTGTGTGAGAGAGAGAGAGAAAGAGAGCTTTTGAGCTGCAGCTGGGTTTAGTGTTGAACACACATACCTCCCCTTACCTACCTCTGAGTTTGAGACAACGTGGGTGGGAGACAAGAAATTCAGCAGCTGTGTTTTACTGCACACACACACACACGTAAAACCACACTATTGGTTTTCACACTATCATCTGAACCTGATAAATCTGTGCAAAACATCCTTTTAGGGATATCCTACACAAAGTAAAAATGCAGAAAAATCAACATAAGTTCGACATTTCTAACATGCCTCCAGTCCAGAGTGGCACAAGTGCATTTATTAGTGTGTAGTCATTTTCACCTTTGACCAAAATTAAATTCACAGATTAAAATACATTTGCCCATACTAACTCCAAACCCAGAAGACAGAAGAAACACAAATGAGATGATTTAGGAGAGATCTCGATGTCTCAAAGTCCAGATTAGCCGTCTGAAATCTCAATATGAGCTCAAATATTTTACCAAATGATCTGACCTCTGGTTAAAGTGATCTAAAATTCTCACGATAAATATTTAGAGAACGATCTAGAATAAAAATGAGTAACCTGTGAGAACATCTACTAGCTTTATGTGTGTTAACTAGAATATAACTATACTGGTTTTAGGAATGCTGGTTAAATCTGTTTATTTAGATGGAATATCTGGACAGTTTTGTTGTCGTACATTATGGCCGTAAGGAGCAAACTGAATGATTCAGTGTGTCATTTCTTTCATTATAAGAGTCATGTATCATAAGCAGCAGTTTGTGCTGCACACTGAGGCCTTTATGAGGCTGGTGAAAGACTCACAGAGTTTGTTTGGTTTCTGGGGTTTCAGACTGGCCACACGTCTCTCTCAAACACCTTCACTTCTCCTGTCCTTCAGCTCCACATCAGACCTTGACAACAGCCCGTTCAGTGCTGCGCCCGCAGCAGTGGGCCATGCAGACGTTCACTGCGCCTGCAGCTGCACGTTTCTTCAGCGTCCTGTCATGTTTCTCAGCTGCTTCTGCTGCCATTTTAGTTTGTGCAGCTCACTTTCTACAGCAAACAGCCGTTCACTGCACAGTACTGAAATAAACAGCAGCACATCACTGCACTCAGCTCAGAAGATCCATCCTCAAACCCTTCAGTGTAAATCTGTGGGTTGAATCGCTCAGACAGGTAATATCTCACATTAGGAGTAATGTCTGAGGGGCAGATGTGACAGCGCTGTGTTTGTCTTCCTTCACCTGTTAAAAACACTATTGTCCCCCTCAGCTGATGTTTGTGCTGGCCGAGAGGAGCCGTCAGAGAACTGCATGCTGGGAAGACTCTCTTTTTTACTGGCAGTTGCTATTCTGAGCATAATGATTGGCAGCTGGCCACAGCTCATGTGGGAGCAGAGCGGAAGCAGCCAGACCCCGAGACTCACTCCTCAGTTCTTCACTGGCTCTTGATTTTACACAGATTCAAGGGTTTGGATGAACTAAAGGTCCATCAGGGCCTGTAATTACAGCCAGAGCAGAGCTTCACTGGACCATCTGAACATGTATTTTCTCACATGATCACATATAAGATGTTCTGTGAGGTATGAGTTCACTGAACTGAACTGACCCATCAGTAGACAAAAACTTACCGTGGCACACTAACAATAACACTGAGTCTCTTTACCTTCTCTCTCAGGTGTGTCTCTGGGTTCATTCTCTGATTGCTTTAGCACGTGACTCAAATTGATCTGAGAACTTCAGGGGACACTGTGAAGACAAATGAACACTGGGGCTTCCTCAAAGAAGTGCTAAAGGTAAAACAACTAAAAGCTGTTTGTGTGATTTCATATGAGCGCATGGACTGATACATCATTATAGAGCAGACTGCAGCGGACCCATGACTCTTAATACGAGCTGATTGATGCCTGATTTGATCTTCTGATTATACGCAACCAGTAACCTACTTATAATCCTCAACTGTGGGCTGAGAAAGTCAGTACCCCAATGGTTTTAGGAAAAGGGGGTGGGGTGGATTGTTGGATGTTCATTCACACCTCATCATGCAGGAACTGATAATAACTCACACACAACAGACTCATTGTGTGTGTGTGGCTCAGAGATCTGATTCTGTTTTACTTCTTATTGAATGCAAATACTCTACATTAAAGAGTTTGAGAGTGGATTAATAATAACTAACATTAATGGAGAGTGTGTGTGTGTGCGCGTGTGCCGCGTGTCCCTGCCCACGGGAGCGCGCGCGTCGGAATGCTGCTGTGATCCAGCGCGGTGGAAAAACTCGGAGGAAGTTTGTCGCGGAGATGAAGCGGACGCAGAAGCGCGTATATCTGCGCCGTTACACATGATATTCAAGACATACACCGTCGACGGATGTTTTACTCTTTTTCCGGGATTTGGCACTTTACGGATTGATTTTGTGGCTCGTGCTGGTCTGCAGTGTTTTTCGGGGTAAAAATGTCGCAGCCCGTGTGCGCGGCGAGCCTCGCGCTGCTTTTTCTCGTCTGTTCAGGATTTAAAGTGACTCGCGGAGATTCGGATGATTCGGACCCGGACTCGTGTCCGTCCGTGTGCTCGTGTTCGGGAACTTCAGCGGACTGTAGTCGATTAAAACACGGCAGAAGCGTGCAGCGACTCCCCGCCTGGATCACACATCTGTGAGTGCTTCGGTTTTCTTTGTGTTTCTCTGGAACCTTACAGAAACATTTACAACAAAACACATTCTTCATAATATTCAGCTACAGATGAATGTGAAATAAGCGCAGATCGTCATTATTAATTCACAGGCTTTTATAAAAAAGAAAGAATTACAGACACTAATAAACAAACACGAGGAGCAGAAATGTCAACCACGCGTGGATTCTGCGCTGTGTGTTTGTCTCAGTTTATAGAGTCTAAACACAATCACAACATTATATAAACTCCCAAAATTAAACCTCGCCGAGAAGGTTATTGCGCAGTATATATATAT
>JAZGTI010018960.1:0-11350 GCA_036877585.1 Botia kubotai | reverse complement strand
TTCACAATTATGTGCTACTTTGTGTTGGTCTATTACATAAAATCTCAATAAAATACATTTAAGTTTGTGGTTGTAAGGTGACAAAATGTGAAAAAGTTCTAGGAGTATGAATACTTTTGCAAGGCACTGTATGGCAAGAGATAGGTAAAACCCATGCTCACAAAATTATACCTCACAGAAATGTTGTATTCATATTGCTTTGTGACAGACTTTCTGTTTTATTTGTTTAAAAAATTCATAAAGCGATCATAAAGCGATCATCCTATTTGTGTCTGTTGGAGGAATTAATAAACGTCAGGTCAGTGCAATTATAACTATGCTGACACTTTACAATAAGGTTCCATTCATTCCTGTTAGTTAATGCATTAACTAACATGAACTAACAATGAGCAACAGATTTTTGCAGCATTTATAAATATTTGTTTTCTGTTATTGCAAAACATCTGTTCATTGTTCATTTATGTTAGTTTACCGTGCAATGTTAACAGATACAAGTACAACTTTTGATTTTAAAAATGTATTAGAACTGTAAACTGAACTGTTGAAATAACCAATAACCAAGATGAATACATGCTGTATAAATATTATTAATCGTTAGTTCATGTTAACCTTATTGCAAAGTGTCACTAACATTTAAAATTTGATACATATAATGTATTGTGATGTTTATTGTCAAAAAATGGTGGTCATTTTTGCATTTTGGTGAAAAGCCTATAATACATTGTGTAGTGGTAGGTTCCATAGTCACAAGTTACCCCAGGTCAATGTATGTTTGATGACCTTTTTCTAGCACTGTAAAAATATTTTGTCAGGTTAAAAAAAATTACATTATATGGTAGAATATAAATGACTTGAATGTTCCATTTGTTTTAGTGTTTGTCATTACAGAAATGGACCACTACCCCGATATATCTGTCCTTAGAAATATTCAAATGTGATTGAAATATATGTCACCAAGAACGTGAAATTAGGAAAGTTTATAAAACATGAACATACATGAAACATGTTTTCACCACTAGATGGCATAAGAGAATAAGGCCCCTGACACGCATCGATAACCATATATATATATATATATATATATAAATATATATATATATATATATATAAATTTGTATGTTCTCTTTAGGCCACAGTTTTATTTTAGCCATGGTTGTATTGTCCTCACTACAGAATGATCTTTTACATAGCTTGCAATAAATCTATACTAAATAGTATACTCAAAACAGTACATACTTTTAGGGCAAAGTGTATGTAGGTGAATTGGAATGCAGCAGTGGATTTGTGTGTTCTTGCTTACATGCAGTGGTACCTGTGACATCACTTTCATGGACATTTTTTGTCACTGGTGTGTTTCCTCCCTGTTGGGCTTCACCCCAGACTGGACACATGGTCTGACCTCCCACTAATGTCTGTGACTTACAACAACTGACTTACACTGACTTTCAACTGACTTCTAAATCCATGTGATAGCTTTGCATGAGAAACACACTAACATAATTGGCAATTTTCTCCTTTAACAGAGCTCTCTAATGTCATTTGTGTTCTTGTACATAAGTTAAAAACATCACTGCTGTTTGGAGCCTTGGGTTCATTAGGCGAGGGCTTAATAAATAAATTTTTTTGCAAACCTAAAATTACACCAAAACTGACATTTTTTATTTCTCATTAGCCCGTGCACATTCCAACTCACTTCAGATGATTCAGATATATTTCATATATTTCATATAATTATTATATTTCATATATTTCATAAGAAATATAGTGCAGATACAACGTAATTTCTTTTTTATTTTATACATTTTAGTGTTTTGAAACAATACAAGGATGAATAAATGATGCAACAATTTTCTATTTTTATAACCTTTAGTATTTCGTATTTTCTATGCAACCGTTGTGTACCTACAAACAAACAAGAGAGTACAGAGAACACCTGTTGCTAATGCCTTCATGGCTATCTATTGTTTCTTTATTCATAGATATACAGATATTCATAGCGTGTGTTCTTTTGTAGAAGGAATGTTAGTCAGGAATCGTGGGAAGGATCCTTCTCATTTGTTATTGCAGGCCACGTAACCTCAGGATCCAAACAATAGCAGGAAATTCTCATGGGCGGAGGCAAAACGAGTTCCTCAGCCAGCAGCTTCCTCATTGGCTGCCAGCATTCAGAATGAGAGTATAGTCCTCTGGGGAAAGCAGAATATGCATGGGTTAATTGGCACTAAAGGGATGTGTCTCATTCATTTCCAGAATGTGTGCACACAACGGCGAATTCCATGCAACAATTTCACTCAAAGGGCAGCATGTCTGTACAGTTCAAGAACAACACTGCACGGACTGTACAAAGAATTAGTTTACAGTAAACAGGACTTTTATTTTAACTTAGTTTTTTTAAGAAATAGAGCATGGTTAGTTCATTATACACATTGAAGCACTTCTTATTTGTGCCAACAATACAAGTTAAATGGCGATTCCTAGCCCTTTCGCTTTGAGCTCTGCTATTTGCAACTTGAATATCATGTATTATTGTGTTTTTGTAGATTGGAATCAGAAATCTGTCTTTTGGAGAATGAAGAGTCCCAGATTTCAGCTAAAGAACAGATTCTACGAGAGAAACTACGAGAAACAGAGAGATCTATTGAAGATCTGCAGAAGGTAATTTATCCTCTTAAAGAAGAACACATGAAGTTTAATTTTTATCTACATAGTTTTTATGTAGTTTTATTATAGAGTGTTAATAAGTCATTTATACAGCACCAGTTTGTTACAGTGGTACAATATTGAAACCATCTTTTCTAATTATGGTGCTTCTTTTTTCTTTTAGAGTCTTCAGAGTCAAGATGGAGGTATGAGAGTCATAAATTATGAACATTATTATACTTTCTCAGTATTCTCATAACAATCTGAAAATACCACTTACATTTCAGACAAGTTCACAGGGATCTGATACCTGCCAAGGTACCAGCAAGGTTAAAGACATCATTAAAAATGCACGTCCTATGCCTTACAACCCTTTTATTAGACAGAGGGGTCTCTGCTAGCTTCACAGCTCTTGGACCATTTTGCTCCTGCCTCAGCTAGACTATTGAACTCATACAGCAATGACTCTGCACTTTGTTTACCTTGATCCATCTATTCACAGGGAATCCCTGTAACCCAGCGCCACCATTGTTTTGCTCTAATTCTCTTGCGCTGCTTTTGCTGTCTAAGCAATGAACTGCTTTACAGAAATCAGGATGCGAGAGAGAAAAACTCAGTTTAGTACGGGGGATCGGAAGGGGAGGGTGTAAATGTGATGGGTTTCTGAATACAGGGATCCAGTTTTAGTTTCTCTTCTGCTTTTCACTGGACAGATGCAGTAAATTACAACTGCTCCCAGATCCCAGACCTCCCAGAATTGAACTCCCAAACTCCCATCTCTGCTTCAGGGGATAAACAACACCCAAGAAAATCTGGTAGGTGCTTGTTGGGCACATGGGAGGGGCTGGGGTGGTCACAGATTTGGGTCAAGGCCAAAAACAGGCATGGTTATGTAGATTACAGATGATGCAGTTCAACTTAATACATGGACTGGATGACATGTTCAGCATACAACATGCCTATGATATGACTGAGATGTGTGAAAAGAGCATCACATTAGGAATGTATTGTATTATGTACACCTAGTTCATGTCTTACTCCATAATTAAAGTTATGGAATTTTTTTAGTTTAAAAAAATTACGGTAAAAATAAAACATCAACTAAAAGTCACTAGTTTACTACATTCTCTTCATTTCTTTACATCTATGGTTCAAGTTCTTCTCATTGTTGGGTTACAACCCAGAAATCAATTTCAATGTTATTTATATAGTGCTTTTTACGATTGCACAACGGTTGCATTGTTTCAAAACAGCTTTATATACAATGAAAACAAAAATACAGAAAACAGGAAAATTCTAAAACATGTGTAACACAAATTGTAGTCTTCATTAAAAGATGTATATTTGTAAAACGAATTAGGGATACTAAAATTGTAATTGTTTATGAATATATAGTTGACTGAACTGATGATTACTACAACACATTTGGACCGTTTGAATAAATAGATGTGCATCAGAAATATCTGTCATTACATGCAACGCATCATACCTCTCTCAGTGGTTTATAAGAAGATAATGTATCCAGACAGCTTACTAAAACAGTGTATACTTTTGAGACTATGCAACTTTTAGTCAATTACATGATAGATGATGGGTATATTAAGCAAGATATGGTGTTCCAGCTTACATGGAGATGCTTAGAAAGAAAATGAAATTTTACAGAACAGGAGTATAAGGAATTTGCAATAATACCATAAAATATCGGAACATTACATAATGAAAGAGAATGGGAGAAAAAGAAATAATAAAGTAGTAGTCCTAAGGGCTGTAGTTAGATTATTATATTAATAGCAATAATAACAATTTACAAACCCTAAGCCAAGCTAAATGTCAGCAGTCTACTAGTAATCAAGCCAACAGGGCAACAAAGGCAAGGAACAAAAAATTCAATGATGAGACAGAACTCCAGAAATAAGACACTGTATGAGAATCGAGACATGTAGCTAAAGTGGTTTAATTTTGCATCGTTAGAATTACAAAATACATCAACAGTTTATCAACAGTTAAAAGAAGAAGAAACATATTTTTTGTTGTTGATGTCAAAGGTTGTCATCTAATCAAATCCTCTTAATCAGCAAGGGAAACTAAAACTAACAAAATTCAGGTTAACAGAGAATATGACAGACTATATTAAATAAGTTTACTAGCAGCAAAGACAGATTGATCGAAAAGTATTGGCTGCTGACAGCAAAAACATCAAATGTAAATTAAACTGTGGAATGTGTCATGCTGCTGCTTGGTGATTTAGAGCAAGGTAGCTGTAACAGAAACAACTTTGAGTGCTTTTGTATTTTACCAGTCAGTTTTCTTTTGAATGATCGGGGTTATTGATATCACAATGATCATTTGTAAAAGTATAGTTTAGTGTGTTTTCAAAAAATCAAGAAAAATGCAAGAAGTCCTAACCAAAATCAGCAGTGTCTCATCAGCTAAGCTTACACCATCATACTGCGGTTACTGGCAACAGCATAATAGTGCAAAGGGTAGGTTGAATTTGTTTTTAGTTCTGATTTTAATGCCAATATATGACAATTCTGTATATTGTAATTAATTGAGAATTGCATGGACACAGTGACATCACTGAAAAACTGTCATTAATAACAAGCATGCCACATTGAAGTAATGCATGATATACACACTTGAATGGATATTAACCCACAATCATCTGCACTTTTCCCCAAGCATTATATGCCATGGAGATTAATGTTGAAAAGGATCAGAAGACCGGTGCCACCAAGATACTCTCCGCCTCAGCAGTCAGCCCACAGGAGGCTCATCCACGAGGCATCAAGGTCTACGATGATGGTCGAAAAGTAATCTATGAGGTGCATTCTGGGAGATCCACTACAATGGAGAATGGCATGCACCCCTGGAGAGCCAGTGAAGTGGACAAATTAATGCAGCAAGTAGGCCAGTGCTACCAACGAAGTGATGGTGCTCGGGTGACTGTCACACCAGCTGAGCCACAGGCAACAGAAGCGCAGTTGAGTACCAAGGAAGCCAAACAAGACAAGAAACAAATCTCTAGCAAAGCCCAGCAAAGCTATGACGGTGAGGTGACCGAAACGCCACAGGCCTCAACTGACAAACCAATGACCATGATCTTTATGGGCTACCACAGTGTAGAAGATGAGGAGGAAACCAAAAAGCTGCTTGGCTTTGATGGCACCATCAAGGCAGAGATTGTCCTTATTGATGAGGATGATGAGAAATCTCTTCGTGAGAAGACCGTCACTGATATCTCCACCATTGATGGCAATGCTGCGGACCTTGTGTCGGGCCGGCCTTCGTCTGAAACCACTGAACTGTCTTCAGAGGGTAAAGATGAAAGCTTGACCAAGGAACTGCCACCCACAGGTATTGAAAAGAACAAATGCTGCCAGTGCTGTACTATCATGTGACCATTCTTCCACAACTTCTCTTTCTTGGATTCACCAAGGCTCTGCCCTGCCTAAAATCAAAACCTCCACCTGTTACTAACAGCGCCTTCACCTCTGTGACTTGAGAAAATACACCTCTCAGTCTTTTCTGACCTGTTTTTTAAAGATTTTCCAATCCTTTAAGTGTTTACAATTTAAACAGCACTTGGAGGGAACTTGAGACTGGTCTTTAGCATAACATATGTGACAAACAAACTTTGCATACCATCTAAATGTTTTTATTATTATAAGAATATTTTAAGAATATTTAATTATTCTTTAAAATTGAATATATACGTTTACTGACACTTTTATCCTGAGCAATTTACAATGCATTCAAGGGATTTTAAGTTTGTGTTTTTTAGGAGCGGACCATGACATTCCCTAGGAATGACCTCAGCATTGCTTGTGTACATTTGTGTACAAATGACAAAAATATACAGAAGTAGTAGAAAATTGAAAAATATGTAAATATACAAAATCTTCAAAAATTAGAGGACAACCTTAAACCTAAATGTCACATACGTTTACATAAATTTATAGTGCTTCATATAAAGTTTAGCACAGTTTTTACATGAATATGAAAACTTGAGTTTATAAATATGTATATCCTATTTAATAATTTGTACAATATAATAACACATTATCAAAGCATATCCATCCAAAAGGATGCTTAACAAATATTATGTTGTCCAGTAGCCTTATTTTAAACTATTGGCTTTGGTTGTTCATAATTTTTTGTATGCTAAACTAAATTTATCTTTCCAAACAAAATGACAAAGCAATGTTCATTATACTTATTTAATTACATAAACCTATTGGTTCTCCCAAGATTCAACAGCTATCAGATCAGCTGAATTTATCAGGCAGGGGTTCAAACTGAGTCTAAGCAGCCAGTCAGTAAACAATTTCAGATCTGTTGGTTAACCAATATGCTTGCTACTGCCACTTGTGCAAATACATTTCTATAATGATACAAAGTTTTTCTGTGGCATAGATGGGGTCTAGATTGCACACCCTAAGTAAATAAGGTGCTAAATAGTGTACAATATAAGATATATAAAAGTTTCCATCAGCAGTTAGATCTTTAAATAAAATAGTGTTAAAAATGAGTATACGTGTACACGATACTTAAAAATAATGCTTTGCAAACCTAGGTATTACTTTAAGTTTAAGTGTGTAATATCTGTAGCATTAGCATCACCAAATGGATGCATTTTGTGATGCAAGATTGCAAAAATAATGAATGTTTTCAGTTTCTCTTCTGTTGTTTACAGTATCACTTATTAGTGAAACATACCAACCCAAACTTGAGCCAATATCGCTGTGTCAGGCTGGTGGGGATGTTTAAAGCAATTCTTAATAGCCAGTCTCTACACATTTCAACCCATGAATTGTTTAAATATACAGTAGATGCATGTCCACATTAAGCTGGAAAAGGTAAAATTATGTTAACAGACAAAAATACACTTAAATTTGCCATTTTAAAATACAAATACTACAAAATGTATATAAAATATTGTATTTAAAGACACTATTGTACATGAATACAAATATTACAAATAAATATAGTAACAATATGTAACAGGCCTGCAGATAAATAATGTAAATATATTACACTCAAATTCAATGTAAGCCACATTTATTTGTATTAAAGTTGAAATCTAAAAGTGATTTTATTATATGCACATTTTTTGCATATACCCTTAAATACCATGAAGACAGTGTGGACGTATCTTAGTTTTTAACTAAACTGAATTTCAATTTATAAAAAGGTCATTGGTTTTATTACCCAAAAAAAGGTAAAAAAAATTAACCTATTTATTCAGTTTCATAAATATCTACTGGAATAATTTTAATTACAATTTTACTACATTTTTAAACGTTATAGATAACTTTGTTTTTAACTATTTTTATTCTTTAAAATGTGTGGTTTTTTAGCTACAATTCAGCTCAGGCATGTTCAAACAACAGACTGCAGAGTCAGCTGTTGAATTGAAAAAAAAAACAATGTACATGTACCTCCCAAGAGCTGGTTTTGCAAGCTAGGAAATTCCATAATCCAGTGGCAAAACAAAGCAGGCAGTCAGAAAACACATCAAAGGATTTTATAATTATCCTATAATTGTTTGAATTTGTTTACACAATGTAGTTACTTACAAATGCAGAGAACATAAAATATTTAAAATTTACCTACCCAAATATAAACACACATTACATAACGCCCTGAGTAATGCTAGCATTAATGTTGTCTATCCAGATTGTCAGCCTCAAACTGCCAAACTTTGCTAATTTCATCTTGGATTTTCACCTGGTGGTTCTGTTCTGTCATAACATTACTGCTGTACTTCATAATAGAGATTATGCTGTATTTTTGTAATCTTGAGGTGTCATTTTAAACTGTTCCAATGGCTTTACTTTTTTAACGATTAAAACATTCTCTTTCTGTGTATTATCTTCTATCACTCACATACTCTCTACAGTATGGACTGCCAGCAACAATGCTTTTATCTTTGTATGTCATAAGTAGTCCAATAAACAACATTTTGTCCAACATGTCTACCCTACTGTGTCTATGTTACGATTTTTTCTCTAACATATTTTTCATCAAAACATTTCTACTACCACTTTCCCATTTACACTTTATATTGTCATCTCTTACATTTCTGGGCATCACTAACTCCAGTAGGGCTTGTTCTGCCTGTGTCTCAAGCTGCTCTCTCCAGAAATTAATGAGATATGCTGACATTGTCTACCACACTTCACAGACTGCATGAACAGCAAGTTTAACCCTCACCAAATCTGGCTTTCCTGGCTTACAACTAAAGGCTGATACCCACTGAGGATTTCTGAATTTACACAGGTTTGTAAGAGTCATCAAATTCATAGCATTAGAAAACTGTTAATGCCGTTTACAAGAGAGCAATAGTCAGGTTCCATAAATAAAAATCCTGTTAATTTTCTTTACAGAGAAATAGATTTTTACCACAGATTACTATGTGCTGTTAGGTTGTGATGCAGTGCACAATTTAGTGTGATTTCAACTTTTCAAACAGTCAGGTTACGGTCACGTCTCAGTTACGTCTCGGTTACGTATGTAACCCTTGTTCCTTTTCAGTCAGTCACGTTCGATGTAACAAACTGACATATGGGGTCTCGCTTGAGAGCCCTATCATCTTTGAGTAGAAAAAATGCAGGACCCATTATCACTTTCGGTGCTCCAGATGAGAACCGGATGTTGGTCACTGCATCGGAGAGTGAGCTGCTCTTCCCTGAGGATGAGGCGGAACTTCCCCCTTTGGGCCGGGTCGTTCCTCCAGACTTGCCATGCTTACCTGGGCAGCTGCGTGACTCGACCCGCAACTCCTTTGCCCAATGGTCATTGGCTCCTTTCTCTCGGGCCAATGTTCACTGGCTTGTTTTTTTCTACTCAAAGGTGATAGGGCTCTCAAGCAAGACCCCATACATCACTTTGTTGATGTTGGGTTTCCGTTCCCTCCTTCAGGGAAAGAGGGTTACATATGTAACCAAGACATTCCCTGATAGAGGGAACAAGACGTTGTGTCATTGTGCAGATGGTCACAACCCCCAGTTGTACAGTTCAGTGCTGTGGCATGAGGGACACAACATTTCGTTCCCTCTTTCAGGAAACGAGGGTTACATACATAACCAAGATGTTCCCTTTCTGTCAGTCACTCGGCGTTGTGTAGCGTTGTGAAGCACCACAGGGGCTGAACTGTGCTACAAGCTAAGCAGAGCAGACGCAGGCAAGCCGTAGCATGCCTCATAACGAGTGCTTGCCCTACGTCGCAACCTTCCAGCTTATGAGTAAGGCACCTCCCAATACAGGTGGGAGTGAGTACTTACCAAGCAAGACCTGAACGTTGGCCAAATGCTGGGCAAAGCTGGGACAGGAGACCACATTCTATAAAAATAGATGCCATGTGGTAAATACAACATATGGACATACCAAACAGAAGTACGCATATGGAAAACTACTGAGAAGGCCCCTATCTGAGGAGAGGGTGTAGGGGAAGGGTAGGTAGGGGAATCCTACCAAAGAAAAGACACAGAGTTTACCAACAGGGAAACCAAAACTGTGGATTTACGACATGCAGGGTTACGCAGACTTAAGGAATCCACATGTATGGAGCACCTAGCACTGGTATACAGGCTTACCTACAAAGAGAGCCATGCACACAAGTACCAGGCCTAGTAGACAACTCCTCCGCCAAATTGTCTGCTGGAGGTGCTGGAAAAATGACCCTTAAAATGTCCTCTATGCTGGAGAGCAAAATAGGATAGAATAATGCACATTATGCAAGAGGGGAATAGTGCAGGAGCAAGCGATACACCCACCCAGTTTGCGTCTTAGTTGCCCTTCAAAATGCAGGCCGTAACCGGGTCCACATGGACATTGTAAGCCTACACTTAATACATTCGGGTGTAGCACAGCTCTGCATATGTCTGATAGCGAGGCGCCCCTAGCCAGAGCCCAGGAGGATGCAACTCCCCTAGTGCAGTGCACCCTGATACACAGGGGGCTCTGCAGTCCCTCTGATTGACAATCCAGTGGGCCAACCTCTGTTTGGAGACAGCCTTCTCCTTCTGCTGACCTCAGAAGCAGACAAAAAGCTGGTCAGAGCATCTAACGCTCTCTGTGCGGTCCAGATAAATGTGCGGTGCATGCACTGGACACAGCATAACAAGGGTGGGTCTTCCTCCGAGGGAGTGCTTGCAGACTCACCACTTGCTCCCGGAGAGGAGTAGTGGGAACCTTGGGCACGTTGCCGGGCCGGGGTCTCAAAACCACATTCAAGATTCCTGGCCCAAACTCCAGGCAGTCACTCAATACATTCGAGTGTAGCACAGCTCTGCATATGTCTGATAGCGAGGCGTCCCTAGCCAGATTGTCCCTGACAATCTTGAAAGAGGTAAGCACCACTAGAAGGGCCGTCTTTAGTGAGAGAACGCTGAGACCGGTCTCTCCCAAAGGCTCGAATGGGGCCCTTCATAGTCCTTCTAGGACCACAGAGCGATTCCAAGAGGGATTTGTCTGTTTTAAACCTTCTGGTGCCTCTAAGGAACCAACCATGGCCGCCATTTAGACCTTAAGAGTTGAGGGAGACAAACGTCTCTTCAGGCTTTCTTGAAGACAGAAAGATAGCATCATTGAAAAGATAGCACAACGCTGATCTGGCACCTCTGTGGGTCCTCTCCATGAGAGAAACACCAGTTCGCCAACACCATTTCAAGGCATAGAGCTGCCTAGTAGAGGGAGCTCTAGCTTG
>JAZGTI010018959.1:0-11350 GCA_036877585.1 Botia kubotai | reverse complement strand
CTAAAGGATTTTAGCCATTGTTAAAAAGTTGACCTTTGATATGTCCTGTACATCAAACAAAAAAAGAGAAGAAAATTGCATGTCAAATACTTTAATGGGTTCTAGTTTCTTGTTTGTACTCTTTCAGATGGATGTTTCCGTTCATCCGGGACTTTGCAGGGCCGTATTTTGTCTCAGTAAGTACAAGACCTTCAAAACAAGAGTGCCTTGCATCGCCTTGGTTGGGGCAAAAACAGTTGTACTTGAACACACCGGACTGACTGCAGCCGACGGCCAACTAGCGTGTATGCACTGCACTTTCATGAGAGAGAGAACTGGAAGAGCTAGATGGATATAAAAAGCTTTGGATATAAAAAGCAAGCAGCTTACACTTTTACCTTTGTTTTCACCAGCTGTGCTTATTACGGATTTGTGTAGCTTTATTCATCATGTCTGTTTTTACTGTTATTCAAAGGTATTGAAATAGTAGTAATGAATAAGTGACTGATGGGTTATTGCAATATACTGTTATTGATCATAACCATCATATTAATTAAATTTAAATGTATTTATATAGTGCTTTTTTACAATGTTGCATTGTTTCAAAGCAACTTTACATATAAAGAAAAACACAGAAAACTCACATATAAAATACATTATATTAATACAAACTCCCTCTGCCTCCCTACACTTATGCAACTTCTCAACAAGCATTCATAACAGTAACAGAGTAATATGCATTGAAAAACAAATGTCTGAAAACAATTTGGTTGAGGTCTGGTGTGAAATGCCAGTTTTAAATAGCTACCATTACGACTACCATTAATGTAATTAATGTAATTATAATGGTTTATTCGGCTGATGACAGGTTTTTTTCTGTGAGGTGAAATTGTATATATGTGTATAATATACACACATATATACACTACATTGCCAAAAGTATTCGCTCATCTGCCTTTAGACGCATATGAATTTAAGTGACATCCCATTGTTAATCCATAGGGTTTAATATGACGTTGGCCCACACTTTGCAGCTATAACAACTTTCACAAAGTTTGGAGCATAGAATTGTCCAAAATCCCTTGGTATGCTTTCAACTAAGGGGCCAAGCCCAGATCCTGAAAAACAACGCCACACCATAATCCCTCCTCTACCAAACTTTACAGTTGGCACAATGCTGTCAGACAAGTACCGTTCTCCTGGCAATCGCCAAACTCAGACTCGCCCATCAGATTTCCAGACGGAGAAGTGTGATTCGTCACTCCAGAGAACGCGTCTCCACTGCTCTAGAGTTCAGTGGCGGCGTGCTTTACACCATTGCACATGATGTATGGCTTGGTTGCAGCTGCTCGGCCATGGAATCCCATTCCATGAAGCTTTCTACGCACTGTTCTTCTGAAGGCCACATGAACTTTGGAGGTCTGTACCAATTGACTCTGCAGAAAGTTGGCGACCTCTGCGCACTATGCGCCTCAGCATTCGGGTGAGCGAATACTTTTGGCAATATAGTGTATATATTACATACCTATAGTAATTATAATAATAATATTATTATACATAAGTGTTTTGACCAGAAAACAATCAAAATTAAGTAATTTATGCCTTTTTTAACACACCGTTTTTAGTTCTGTGATTAAAATAGTCAGGTTTGAGTGTTTCCCTTTAAAAACCTTTGGGTATAATCATCAATGTGTATAACTGACAGTTAGTCAATCCAGATGTTGCTGTGATGTTCTGTCAAGTCAGGACTGTTTCCATTTGGAAAGGAACAACTATTGGTGAAGCCAACAATGCGATGACGAAATTGAATTCCTCATGTCACATTGTGGAAGATAATATCACAACTAACTGAAGTTAATTTATGAAAGGCTGCATGTGAATAGAGGGGTATAAACCATCACCTGGAAATGGCCATATCTTGCCAATTTGTATTTACATTTTTGTCATTGTCTGCAAGACAAAGTTTAGTTTCGTAAGCAGCGTGCACACTTAACGTCAAATTAAAAAAAGTATTGCATTACTTATGAATTACTTTGTAAATCCCACATCAACCTCAACCAGTTAAACAATACAAAAATATATGTGAAACTGCTCTTTTATTTTAATCAAATAAGTAATTTAAAATTGCATAAATTTCTCTTGAACTGGTCAGCATATTTAAAGGGAGAAGGTTACATTAAAACCATACATTTTCCCCTTAGACGTTAAATTTTAATGTTAAATCCAATGTTGTTTTATATAGATTTGCACTATAGTCCATGCAGTATTTCATGGCAAATACACAATTAAATGTAATACATTTACACAATTAAATATGAGTGTATGAGCAATCCCGTACTGTACTTGTTTAAGTAAAAAGTAATCTCAGTAATGAATCCCAGTAAAGCATTACACCCAACACTTATTTTTGCTCCTCCATTTGCTACAGGGTTCAAGAAGCTAACACGTAAAAACAATACAATTGTTGTATTGTTTCCATAACAAGTGAACAACAGCAAACAATTATGACCAGTTTTCGCTAACAATCTCAGTGGCCAAAAAGAAAACTTATCTGGTATAACAAGTTCGTCTTTAATCTCACCCTAAAGTTCAGCTTTCTTCATTTAGAAGTTTCTCTGTAATGTCATACAAAGGCAACCTCCCTGGATCAGGGTAACTAAATGATGTTCGATGTCTTGATTCCATAAAGCTATGGTATTATTAAAAAAATCCTCTGATCAAACGAGGTGATAGGACAACTGTCAAGTAGGTTTTTTAAAATTTGTCTCAAATGACCAAATCATGGCCAAAATCGCATCATGTGCACCTGACTTAAGAGCTGTTAAAACTGCTCTGTCGGATCTTAGTGCCTAAACATTCCTATAAACATCTATATAGCTTGAAATTCCTATACATTGCATTCATTAAATTCCCATTGGAAATTACCAGGTGCCCTGGTGACCTTGCACAAATACATCCTGTTATTTGTTATATGGGCAATCTATACCTGTGCACAAAGGTACTGAGCAGAGGAGGCATCCTGCCTGTGATCAAAGCTACAACTCAATGCCTCTCCTGTGTGGTCTGTCTGGGTTATTTACTGTCATGCTTTTAACTATTCCACAGTTTTGGAGTCTTGTTAAAAATACATGGTAATGTCCCAGAGTTCACAGTCCAACTTGTCAACATAATGCACTGGGTATTAATAAACCATGGGCCAGATATTATTGCTTGCTCATAAATTGCAAGAACCTTTCAAAAAATCAGACAATCTTTTTAAACAAAATGTTATAGTATAATGGTTTGAGGTTTTGACACTATCTTTATAAACAGATCCCACTCAGACATAAGACAGGAGGGAAGGGAAACATCTTGAGTAGAGCAAAGCCAGTAATATGAGAAGGGGTTATTTAACCTGCTGTGACACAGCACCCACTAAAGTGCACCACAACAGTGCTAAAGACTAGATCCTAAAGTCCTAAAGGCTACTATTTCATTGTTTTTCTCCCATTCTCTTTCATTATGCAGTGTTCAAATTTTATGGTATTATTGCAAATCCCTTGTCTGAGTCCCTTAAACTGAAACCGCATATCATGGTAATTGATTAAATGTTGCATAGTCTCAAAATTACATACTGTTTCAGTAGGCTCTCTGGATATATTACTCTTTCATAGACCACTGAGACAGGTATGAGCCTTCACATGCAAAGACAGGTATTTCTGATTTGTGTCTATTTATTCAAATGGTTCAAATGTGTTGTAGTTTCAGTCAACTTTATTTTTATAAACCAATTATAAATTATTTCCCTAATTAGTTACTAATATGCATCTTATAATCAACAATAACATTTGCAATGATACCATATATTTCCTGTTTTCTATTTATAGAAGCTGCTTTGAAACAATGCAACATTGTAAAAAAGTGCTATATAAAATTGAATTGAATTATATGGAATTAACTCGGCATTCAGTCCAAATGCAATAATAGGATGTCTACCTGCCTGCCATATTTGCATACTTCAGTGCACCCTGCTCATGTAGACAGTCTTCCGTCATCAATGTGTTTGTGTGTTTTGGAGGATGAATAGCTTTGGAAAGCGCTCCTTAAACAACTGTTCTAATTAAACAAACAAAGTGAAATCCAATCAGAAGTGAGCATTTCTATGCCCTTATCACTATGAAGGGAACTTATGCGTGTGTATTTTTGAGACTGTCCTGGCAGCGCGTTTCTGACTCGTACGCTTTAGCCAATCAGATGCGAGCTGATCATTCAACCAATCATAACCCGCCGCAGGACTCAATGAGCTCAGCTTTGCGCACCTTTTGCGCAATCTGACTTAATTAGAACACAAATTAAGCTTTACGTCCGCAATTCAGCATGGCGAACAAAGAACGGGATGCATGTGTAAGTTATTACTTTGTTTCATAACACTTTATCGCCTATGTTTTCTTTTTTTTAGGAATCTCTCCAGCAATACATTCTTCAACGACTTCATGATCGTTTGATCCATGTCTTGGAGAGACAGCCACTGAACATTAATTACCTACAGTTTATTTGCAGACAGGAACTAGTATTCATTAGTGCCCTGGCAGAAATAATACAAATGCCAGAGGATGTCATGGTAGCCCTTACAAATCTAAGCAACCTCATACAGCGTCTGAGGGATTTGGAGGAAGTATCCGTCACTGTGGAGCTGGAAACAGGACATTCTTTAAGTCATTCAAAGGCATGATTTTGCTGTGGCTCTTGAAAGTTATGGTGCTCATTTATTGTTTGTTACTTTGAAAGTAAACATGAAATGAAATTCATAACCTATTATATTTCTGTAATGTGACATGGAATATCCTGTTTTGTTGGGAAAAACAAGAAACAAATGTAGGCCAGGGTTTCATTTTCTTCTTCAAAAATTGACTGTTCCATGGTAAGTGTGTATTGCATACCAGAATGGAACTAGACATTTGAGGGGTTAAGTGGCTTGAGCTATAAAAGAAAGTCAATTTTGATAAATTGTGAAGTCAAATTTTTTTTACATACACTGGTGAATTGTGCATAATTAGAGCAGAAACATGTAAGTAGGGTCTAAATTTATTTTGAGTTGACTGTAATTGTTTAGAAATTTTGTTTTGACAAGAAATTGTCAAAGGATATGCTCTTTATTAACTGTTGGTCTTAATAATCATATGATATAAATGATCACTTGATTTGTGATCCATGTTGTCAAGGGTTTATGAAAAGAATTAAGCAGGTTTGTATCAGGCCCAGAATTAAAAAAGAGAAATTGAAATTGATATTTCACTTATTTAAAACAGGCTATTTTTTTATAACAGGCTAGTTGAGAATTTATTTTCATGGCTTTCTTTTAAGGTGACATGGACTTGTTTTTGCAAAATTCACTCATACTCAGACAAGCTAATGTTGTTGGTGTGTAATTTTAAAAAAAATAACAGAGGTTAAATTAGACACTAGTTTATGGCTTACTGTACTGTGATTCACATTTTGCTTTCGCTTCTGTATGTATTGACTTTACATTTCAAACACCAGTCGAATCATGCTGTAATCCTAAACTGTGGTCCAGAAACCAACTCTGTTGCCATGAATTTAGTGTCTGAAATAAATCCCCCCATTATTTACAATCAAATTTTTAAAAAAATGCTGAGTCCAGTACTCCCCATATTTTTCCTTTTTCTTTGCTTTCACACTTTCTCCATCTTTGAAAGTATTGCCAAGACTAGCAGGTAGCCAAGTATCTTAAGCTCTTTAGAGATTCCTCTATAAATCTTCAGATGGGTTGGTGTGTCCTGGTACCGGCTAGAGCCTAATTCTATAGTTCTTACCGGTTTCCTGGCCCAAACTTTCCTATTTCCTGTTTTATCCCTAAAAGTTGATGACATTCCACAGGTGTATTCTTTTGTAAACCATTTATTCATCCACAGACAGAGTTTTTCTAAGTTTGTGGTATATATAAAATGTTACAAGGTAGTTGGTACTTCTTGTCAACAGAATGCACATTATGATTTAAAACTCTTAAATGTTAACAGTAAAAAAAATGATTTACCTTTAAAAATGTTTTAGTACTATACAACGAGTAACAGGGTTGTAGGTAACATGGTTGTAGATTAAAATTAATCCACCATTCAGGAGAAGCTAGCTAGTTTCAGAACAAATGTTAGTATCTAGTTACTGATAATTTTTCCCCCATACACTAAAGAATAATATTTGCTTTGTTGTTTTTATTACAGTTAATTTGGTAACAGAGTGGAACAGTTGGCTTGACTGCTGCAATTATCAGTTTGTAAAGATTATAATAAACATCACACCAAGTTATAATATCAAGATGGTAAAAATAATGACAGTTATTAATATAAATAATATTTAATATATTAAAATGATGACAGTTGAGAGCATTTGCTGTTGTGACAGGTTGGACACAAAAAATCACCATTAAGGAGGGACACAGATATTAAATGTTTGAAGCTACTTTCCACATTGTTAATTTTATTTTAGGTAATAGTTTGTGACATGTCCAGTAGATTTCACAAAAAAACAAATGATTTATGTTTCTAGTGTCTTAAAAAGACACTTTTTGTGGAAAATAGCACTTACGTTTCCTAATTGATTTTTGTATAAAATTTTATTGACACATTTCTCATTTCTGCTTATCAGTGTGTTAACAATGAGCTAATAATGTTTTTTCCATGTAGTATTGTCGAATTCATCAATGTTAACTTCACAGAATCGCAAACAAATAGTCATTTTTCTTTAAATACTTATGAAATTGTCATAAATTCTATGCATTTACTTATTAGCATGTTCCCCATAAGCTTCTGCACATGCATATTGGTGATTGTTAGTTCTGGTTCACTTCTTGCTAATAATTACAAGTGAATTTTGCCCTCTGGAGAACTCACTGGAGCACATTAAACCAGCTTGAATAGATGGAGTGTTATTATAGATGGATTATATATATGGTTGTTAAGCGCTAATGCAATAAGTATGACTTTTATACAGCAGAGTTTTTTTCGCATTCTTCCATAAATAATATCAACCATTTACTTAAAATGGCAACAGAGCACATACAACAACAACAAAGGAACAGGTTGGTAAAATCTTTTTACTCCAGATGAGTTACCACTGACTTAGATTTATATTCACACTGCAAAAATGCAATTATTCTATTCCTTACATGCAATTAACTATTCTGCAATATAAGACGAACAAGAATATTGTGTGGCACAAGAAAGCATCTGTCATTGATTAACCCAAAATGTTAATCAGTTTATTTTGTTTTACTTTTAATTTAAAAAGACCCATTGAGAAAATTAATGATGCTATGCGGATGCCTAAGGCAACTACATGCACTAGTAACAAATACCAATGGAAACACAAATTCACTTTCTAACCCATTCACAATTTTCTATAAGAACAAATTGTCAATTGTAACGTGGAGGTGGAGTCATGTGGATCCATTTGCAGCTTTTTAATAAGGGTCAAAAAACAGGCAAGGGTTGAAATACCAGCAAACAGTGCAATAGGGAATAAGCAAAAATCATAAACGTTAAACAGTCACAGTTCAAGGCAGGCAGCAAACAATCAGTAAAAAACAGTAACAGTCCAAACACAAAACCAGGTAGACAACAAGGGAATCTGCTCTGAAATGTAGGCCGAGGCAATACAGAACATCTCACATTAAATACGTCTGGGGTTTTAATAAACCGCTTGATTGCACCAAAAAGGAAGTAATCAGCCCCAGATACAGGGCCCATGGGAATTGTAGTCCAAATCATAGTTAGTACTCTGGAGAAGGCTCCCTCTGGTGGCGCGAAGAAGGCGGAGCGACAGCCTCCTCCGTAACATCAATTTCCAAACTGATTCTCCCAGTAACAGTATAATTTATGGATGTATTTAATGGTCATGCTTTACTGATATCAATAGATGTTTGTTATATACAATGTTTGTTATATACTTTTTTTGTATTGATTATTGGTCTTATAAAATGGCTGTAATATAATAAAATACAATATATTCCAAATTATAAAATATAATACTTGTGAAGAAATAGATGGAATAGTGTTGACGCTGGATATAAAGTATGAGGCAAAATATACGTGATCCATTTTTGAATGTTTTGAATTGTATATTTTACACGCTCTTTTGAACGGTTGCCGTGGAAACGTTAAATTGCGGTAGAGGAGAATTGACTGGACGCTCGGCAGGCAAAAGACCGACGTGCTAAGTTTATTGTGTTTTGTCCCCAACACTTCAACGGACCCCCACCGAGTTTAAAGGCCGAAGAGTCCCGCGGCGTGATGATAAATATTACCAACTTTGACCTTACAAAACATACTGTTGGTTTATTTATTACTCCTAAACAGTAATGCAATATAAAGTCTATTAAAAAGATCTCTATCCTAAATTATAAGATCTCGATTTTAACCTTAAAAACATGAATTCTAATTATTTTAAGTGTATAAAAATCTCTAATTTTTATTAGATTATTTACTATAGTATTTAAATAAAAAGTCAACTCAATAAAGAGTTTTGGTAATTTCTTTGATATCCAATTTGAATGGTCTTGATCTTTTGAGGCGCTTTAATCCGTAATTAGGCCTATTAATCATAACGATGAGCTCTAAATGTGAATATATACTGGAGTCAGTATATATGGTGAAGTCTACATTGTTGTAGAGCAGTAGTGAGGTGTTAGTCTGTAGCTCCTCCCTACTGATTGTTATGAGCTGGAGCGATTCAGTTTCATTGTTTAAGAAGAGCGGATCAAACGCCCTACACGCAGAACCTCCTTTTCTTATGGAAATAAAGGGTATGTCTCTCACACATGTAGTTTCTGTAATGCAAAGTGAAGCACACAAGGAGGCTAAACATTACTGGGTAAAGCAGAACTGGAGAGCACGCTGGACTTGAGTCTCGGAAAGACACTTTGGAGAGATAAAGAAACCCCGAACACTTACACCAGCTGAAAGAGGGTGCTTGTCAAAAGTGGCGTTATTCCGTAAGATTGATGTGGTACTGCTGAAATTTTAGGGTTTTTCCATCATGTTTTACTCTGTACTGTGTACAATTGTCCTTGGGATGCTGTGCGCTGCTCTCTTCTCGGGCGCATCGGCGTGTCCGTCCGGCTGCGAGTGTTCGGAAGCCGCGCTGACAGTAAAATGTGTTTCTAAAGATCTGCGGGACATGCCGACTGGTATTCCGGGATACACGAGAAACCTTTTCATCACCGGAAACCAAATTAGTCATATCGGGCCAGAGTCTTTCCAGGGACTGGATAATGTAACAAATTTGTCGCTGTCTAACAACAGGTATTGTTGTTAAAGTATTGTTAAAGTAAAACCATCACATTATTTTCACATTTAAAGATATGTATTTAATTTGTGCTATTAAATAATTACCGTAGGTTACCCCTCTAAAATTATTATACTTACAGTTTTTAAAGTAAGACCATAGTGAATCAATATCAAAACTTAATACAGCATGAAAAGCTTTTCTGATTTTTGGAAGACAAAACACAGATTTACTATGAAGATGTTAAACGTATGACTTCAACTAGGCCAATACAGATTTAGTTAACCCCAACTATAATCATTTGATATTTTTGCTAGTATTGCTTTTTAAAAATGAGCCATATTCTATGACACAAGGACATGTTTCACCAGATCTTGTATATAATTTGTTCACCTTTTCCAGAATCTCTGAGGTGAAGTCTCATACATTTTATAGCCTGCGAAGTCTCAGATCACTGGACCTAAGCAACAACCAGCTGGCCCTCATCCATCCTGAGGCGTTTAGTGTCCAGGGCCGCATGCTAAGGGAGCTCAACCTCAGTCGAGCTCTCTACAACTACTCTTCTGTCATTGATTTGGCCACCTCCCTTCGCTGGAGCAGCTTGGATGATCTACAAGGGCTGGACCTGTCCAGTAATGGCCTTGTCTACTTGCCCCCTGGCATCTTTTCCCATCTTGTTGGCTTGCAACGCCTGCAGCTTGGTAACAACTCTATAGTTGCCATCCATAATGGGTCGTTTTCAGGGCTGGACCATCTTCAAGAACTTGATCTGACCCAAAATGCCCTTCGAACATTGCATGAAGATGCTCTTAAAGAGTTGGAGCACCTGTATGTGGTAAGGATTCACTTGACAGAAAACCCATATACTTGCGTTTGTGACATTGAGCCTTTTATCATCTGGCTTAATGTCTCACGGCCGCGTGTGGTGGATGTTGAGCACCTTGCTTGTGTTTTCCCTATCGAACTGCAAAACACGTCACTGTTGACGGTGGGGGAGCTGCAGTTGGGTTGTCACAAAGCAGGACAGTCTCACAACCTCGCACTGAAGACCTCCTATGTGTTCCTGGGTATCGTGCTGGGATTTGTTGGTCTCACGTTTCTTTTTGTGCTTTACCTGAACCGCAAAGGCATTAAGAAACGGGTTTATGACATGCGTGATGCCTGCCGGGAAGTTTGGGAAGGTTATCATTACCGTTATGAGATCGACTCTGATCCCAGACTGTCACAGGTCTCCACAACAGTTGATGTGTGATCCATGCAGCACATGTTCTTGACAAACAAAGCTTATTATGTAAACATTGTTTTTTATTACATTTATACCTGGTAATTATACATTGGTGTTCTAAACATGTAGACACATTTAGGTAGCCCTATATATTCTTCTATCTAGTCTAATTTTCCTTCAAAGCATGTGCTGCCTGTTATCTTGTTTAGGCCTTTATAACAAGCACACATCCCTCTCAAACTTAAAATGGCCATGGGAAGCATTTGCTTCTTAATTATCGAAGATTAGCCCAATAAAAGGGCAAAAGTCATAAACTATGTCTGACTACCACCAACAAAGCCCCCACCACTTTCCAACCTTTTGATTTAACTACACCTCAGGTGCCTTGTTTATAGGATTTAAGTAGCTGACCAGCTTTAAAGAGTGGCAAATCTGACATGTAAATGCATACTGTGGTGTTTGTGAAGTTTGGGGGGTGTTTTATTGCATGCTTGTGTAGCACTGTCTTTTTGAATGCATATAAAGTTGAACTCAGAGGAACAGAATGAACACCCCTCTATGGTCCTCTCTGTCACTCTATCCACAGGGAGTCTTTAAAGAATGTGAGAATAACCTCCCCTTCCAACATAAGGATAACCTCCCTTAAGCTCTAGAAGGAGGACCTTTTAAAGAAAGAGCCTCAGTTTGCTAAAATATCTGTCTTTTAATTTTATTCAAACAAGACGTTTGGCTTTGTTTTTATTCCACTCATTTTTATTGTCAGAATGATGAGAACCAGCCCTTATGAGGGCCAATGAGCGAGCCCATCCCTAAAGACTGCAGTGAGGCTGCTCATTCTTTGAAGGTTCAGTCTGGCTCAGTTCCTTA
>JAZGTI010018958.1:0-11352 GCA_036877585.1 Botia kubotai | reverse complement strand
GGGAGCTTTGTCATTTTGGAAAGTTTTGGTCCTTTACTCCTGGGTGTGAACCTACACTCACCGCGCCAGGAAGCACCAAACATCTGTAGCCATGGCAGCCGTCTGCGTGTCTGCCTGCAGTACGGCAGCCAACAGTGACCGTTCCTAAAGGAAGGAAACAGAAAAAACCTTTTATGACGAGATGTAATTAATAAATACTACAGGAGCTATTTGTCACCTTTCCTTAAGTACAAATGGATCTTAGTGTTTAATGACACGCTGCAGTAAAAACAAAGTACTTCCTCTGTTGAAACATCAACTCTCTTACTCCACTAAGGCATGTCAATTCAGATTCGGATTGTTCATTCAGATTACGATTCGGATCGTGCATTCAGATTAAGCTGAAGCAGAATTCACTGCAGTTCGTGAGAGCACTGACCAGTGGAGCGAAGTGTTGAGCAGGTAGCACAGCCACAGTGGCACACATATGCACACAAACATGCTGGTGCAGAGTGACTGTTCCCTGAGCCTGTCCACGCAACATCACCCCCGGCAAGCACACGGGAAGGGCACGCTCCAACACGCACCGCCGGAAACTCTGCAACACTGCCTCAAACACGGACCATCTGCAGAACGAGAGATTCGTTGCTACTAAATAACATTTCTGGCAATTAAAAAGCATAAAATTGACATTTTATATTCTTTTAAATCACTTTATTTGATTTTAATATTTCAAAGTGCAATTCTTTTCTCCTGTCCTTTTTGATATGGTAGTTCATAAACCCAGTTCAAAAGATCCCAGTTTGACAACCCCCAATTAGTAAACAGGCTTTTTTGATTGGATGGTTGGAAATCATCAAGCCCCATTTTAAAATGACTAATAATTGGGAAATCCCCCTTTTTGTTCTGCAGAGCCCCTGTTCTCCACAGCCTGTTCTACAAGTGTAGTCGCTGGTGAAGGGCTTAGGACAGGTGCCATCAGCCAATCAGAATTGTCAGGACATAAATTTACATGACGGCAAGGGTGTCCAATTACGCACCAGGAACAATTTAGTTGCAACCCAATCAAACAGAGTTCAAATGGTGTACTTCCACTTCCACTGTCATATGTGAACGTTCACAAAGCCTTCTTCTGTTATTACAGATCTACCTGGGATTTTCCTCTGAGAACTGGCTGCCATCACTCCACAGTCGCAGCGCCTCCTCTGGTTGGGAGGAGATTTTACCCAGTACATTCACCAGCAGCAGACACTGAGGTAGACACAGCTCTGTACTGGACTCTGCACAACACACAAACACCAAAACGAACGATCACTTATTAGTGCAGAAAAATGCGAAACAATTACGAATTCCATCTCGGCATATTCCATGTAGGACATAAATCGCAACTGCAGAACGAAAGGCCACGAGTACAGGTCCACTTAAGGTGAGGGGGGAAAGCACAGGATGTACATTCAGCAATATATCTGTGCTGCCCGAGGACAGTCAGTCCCTCTGTGTCCATTATATAACCACGTCCCTGACGTTTAAAACATCCATCACCTATTTATTTACCTCTGCAGGGACTGATAGGTTTTAAATGTGCAACTGCAGGCCGTGACCCACAACTGGTATAACAAAAAGACTTGGCCGGGATCTCTGAGCTGCACAGGGACAAGCAGAAATGTAGGAAACATGAAGTCAAGGATGTGCATGAAGACAAAAGGTTATGCGATTGCAATGTTGCAGTATTTAAATAAAGACTTATTCTCGTGAACACAACCATAACAAAACATAAACTGTTTTGGTTTGATATCATGAAGCTATTTATATGTGTAAATGAGTTACCCTCTAGTTAATGGGATCATCCCTTCTCCCTAGCAGGTTACATGGGTTACAATCAGTTATCGCTAAACCCCGTTTTGTTAAGGCTGTTGAAACAGACTAGCTCAATGTATTCATAACTTATATCATTAGTTGATCACATGTTAACTTGATCTGTTTTTAGGAGATCTATAGAAAACCTATTATATAAGTTGAGCAATGAGTTGCGAGTCAGCAGGGCAGGAAGTTGTGATGGTGTTTTGTAAGAAGCTCACGATGGTTCGGGTCCAGGACAGATTCAGCAAAAGGATGGAAGGACAGCAGCTGTGTCAGCAGGGCATCCATGGGAACCAGAACCGCCACTCTCAAGTCCTCGCTGAGGGCAGGGGGCACAGATGGGGCAAATACGGAGGGCGGGAACTTACTGAGGACAGAAAGACCATCGGTCAATACGTGATATTTTAAAAGCACTGCTGAAGAAAAACATGTTGATCTGCTGAAAAACTACCTGTGGATTTGGAGATACAGATGGTGGAAACGTCGGCACGATTTGGCAAGGAAAGCTTTAAATTCCTATCACGTTGCGAGACAACAGGGTTATCACTCGGCCGCTTTTACAGACTGTATAAATATTGTGCTTTTGACTCAAAAATACTTTCACTTTCCCTTCAGTTACCTTTGTGTAGTGGACTAGTGTAATGGCGAAAAACCTGCACATCTTTGTTGCCTTTTGGAAAAGTTTGTATTCTGGACCGTGTACAACTTCCTATGACAAACAAAGGGAGGAAGGCAGATATCAGCTTTAAATATTTAAAATGATAAAAATGAACAAACAGCCACTAAACATTCTCTTATCAAAACTGCCCAACTGTCCGTTAATTGTCAGCTAATCAAACTTACTGGGCGAGTGTGGAAAACTGAGTTAATCATTTGTAATGTCTTTGTTGAATATCCGGTGATAATGTGTTATGCGATCGTGCATGTTTGTGTATAATAAAATCACTATAAACAGTCACTATCAAAAATAACAATAGTTGAGATACGTGCGTGAAAATAATAAGGTCAGAAAAGCCTACAGAGATAGATTTATAAACACTGTTCACAGTTTACAAACTGTTCATTTCTATTCTACTGTACCTGCAGGCCAGTGTGTTGGATCTGCTGAGCCATCTCAAGACAGTTCTGGACAGATGTACAAAGGTCTTCACACAATGAGAAGGCTATATCAGTGTGGTGAAGCCGATCTTCTACTAAAGACTGGTGCTTCACACTCTGTCTGAAATTAAACAACTATTAACTGGAGTTCAATCATCTAGCAATCACAAATGTGTATTTATTAAGGCTTCGAATAGCAGATTCTGTATACTTACTTGATGATAAACTTCCACGTGTTGGCATGCAGAGCGATGTCCAAGCCGGATATGATTGCGCATATGTCCAGCAGACTGTGAATCACTTCAAGTCAAAACACAAAATTCAAAATGAAAGCAAATTGAAGCGCTATCCCACCGGGGATAAACAAAAACCCGGGGTTATCTAAAGTGCAGTGTAAACAGAAACCCTACAGAACTTCTGGATAAATCACACACCTGTGACAATACTGCAAACCTCTTCCTCAGATGAAGTATCGTCCAGGTTAATTCTTTCCAGTAGCTCCATCAGGCCCTTCTGTAAAGAGTAAGCTTCTTTAAACAGGCCCTGGAGCAGATCCCCCACCAATGACAGCTTCCCACTGTACATGACCTCGCTGTCCTACAGACATCCACAACAAACAAACATCATTCAGAAATCCAGAACAACAGTAACTCGCTTCTGACCACTGTAGCAGGTAAAGGGGACTAAAATTAGTAAAATTCACAGCAAAGTTATTCTAGTTTTATTTTTAGCTTTATTAAAATGTTATTAAAAAATTGAATTACATTTTATTTTCATAGATTGTTTTAGTTGTCAATTCCATGTCATGACATTTTACAGGGACACACAGCTGTACCTTGCAGTGCTGGAAGGTGTCCTTTAGGACTCTTAAAATGCAGGAGGGCAGAGAACGAATGCCGTCGATGGAGACGGAGTCTTCAAAAGAACCTGCGTGACGTACACAGCCGGAGAGGCACTCCAGAGTCTGGACCATCATCTGGTCACAAACAAATCAGCAGAAAGCTCTTTCAACAGCAGTATTGTGGTGCTGTAAATATAAACAGATATAGCAAAGGCGCATACCCTCAGAATATTCCTCAGGAACGCATGCAGCTCTGTGTTCTGACTAGAGAGACCTCCTATTTGCTTGTCAATTTCTTCCAAGAGACTTGCAAACATTTTTACCACCTGGAGATAAACGTACGTGACAAAATGGCATAAAAACACACACCTGCACTGAATATTACAGTGTACAGAAGAGATTGTGAAGAAATTTCACTGGAGAACATAAGCGTGGATCACACCTTGGGTAAGACAGTGGAAAAGCATTCCATCTCTAACTCAGATAAGGAAAGATGAGGGAGGAACCGGCTTGTGATTATCTGCAGGATATCTGTGGAAGACGTGTGTAGAAATCAATAAAAACAGGCCATACAAATAGGAGAATAACAAATCCTGGAGACAAGCATTTACAATATCATGCCCCCAAACCAGGGTGAAGGCAACATACTGTAAGCCACTTAAAACAGGCAGTAGACGTTTAATGACACCTTTTCACTTTTCAATAGCTTACAGAATGTGTCTCAATCCAAAATCAATCACTTTATTGCTTTTATACGACATAATACTGTCACGTTTGGAGGTTCCCCCTGGAACCGAAAGAAATCCGATTTAAGATTTTCGGACTTACTAGTGTGCTCCTCCCAGCTGTCAGCGTCACTATGCATAGCGTGAAATGCGTCAAGGATAACTATAGCAATACATGTAAATCAGATACATGTGTGTAAACAACATTAAATCTTAACTAACTGAAGAGAGTTGGTAAAGGATATAACTAGTTTGGGCAAGACAGTTTTGAGCTCTTGTTGACAGGTTTCCTGGTTCCACTGGGAAACCTCATCCAAAAGAGTTACTTGAGACATCGCGTCACTTTCCCAAAATCACACCTGCATTCAAAACACACTTGCCACTTAAGCGATACGTATTACACAACACATAACGGTATTAAATGTGTAACGATGCAAAACTTTACTAACGAGTATCTGAGCCGTGTTATCAATAACAAAACATGCTCGTGCTAAAAGGTTTGTTTTAGCAGATTTTTCTATTCGTTCACCTTGCGCGACAACTAATAACAACAAATTAACATCTGCATAGGACTTACCGACTGAACTAATAACGCTAAAATTAATTAAGTTTGTGTGGTAACATTTTCTGAATACATCACTCGCTCTAAAGTTTACCTCAGTTTCGCTTACTGCTGGGCGATTTCATTCGCTAGCAGTGAATAGGGGGAGAAAATGAAACCCATCGAAAAACAGTTTTAAGCGCTTTGTGTGCAATATATAATGCTGCTCAAATTAAATGCGATTACATTTATGATTATTTCACGGATGTTGTTTAATGCCTGTAAAGTTTTTGCGAATTCCCCTTTAAACTCGAAGTGGTATAGCTCAAAACTTCGCGCCGCATTAGACCAGGCGCGTTTTAACTCATCTTCAGCAAATCGCGCTCCACGGTGATTGGTTAGAAAATGCCACAGGTTTCACGTGATCCAATCATAACTGTTTTAATGCCGTGCATGAACATATCATAACGGACAGCGTTTTCATGTTATGTTAGGTGTTTAGAACTGCGGTCTTGGCAGAAAACAACCAAGTTATTGGACCGTTTGTACAGTGCATTATCCTTTTAAATGTCGAGCCTAAATTTAATAAACTCATTTGAAGTCTTGTATCAGGACCCTTGTTCGTGGAGGACTAGTGTCCTGCAGTTTAAGTGTGGTCGTATCCGGATTAAGCTCACTGTCTGTAGCCTAGTTATTCTGATTAGCTGGTTTGGGTGTAAACGCTGCTTAACACTTGCCTTCCAGGAACAGGGTTCCCTTATGAATGCATTAAAGGGTGTCACTTGAATTTATTTGGTCCCAATAGAAGTGTAAAAAAAGAAAAACATCACAGGGCCTATGACAACACCTCAGGTTTGTTTTCCCCCCAGTAGACAGCAAACAGTACATGCAGCCTTCATAAAGTAACTTTATTTACAAAAAACAAGTTACACATTTTTTGACAGACGCGGACTCTCCCAGACTTGGAGGGGGCCAACCTGGGTTCTTCCTTCCCACTGGAAACCTGCTGTGAGAGAAGGCATGTAGTCAACCAGCTGAATAAACCTATAGCAGTGAACTCAGCTGCTAGTCCAAAATTCAACTCCTCAACCGTTAGAATACATTTAAAATACAAGCAACCACCTACCTGCAACTTTGGACGGATCACTAGCGGTCCTCAATCCACAGCTCGTCTCACAGCAACCACATACCTGGTCACCATCATCTGAAGAGGCCCATCTGAAGATGGAGTGAAGGGGGAATATTACAATGTCTAAAAGTTGTAATTTTCCATGGAACGGATGCATCAATACTCACCCATTTGCTCGGAAAGAACAAGCTTTATAGTTTTCATCAGTTGAGGATGAAGCTTCCCTTGCTTTCAGAAGACAAGTGATGTAAATCTGCAGAGAAAGACTCCATCTTAGACCAAAAAACCTCAGATCGGTAGGACAACACCATGTTGGAAAACGTACCGAACCACTGCTCTCCTGCTGAAACCGAAAGGCCTCTAACTGAAAGGCCAACTTATCGTCTCGCGTTCGGGCCAGGAAGCTGGAGCTGGACCCTGTATACTTGGCATCACTGAAGCACCTGAAACACAAGGAGATCTTAAGAGATCACCCCCACTTAGTATTAATAGGTCAGTGCACTTCTTACCCATTATTCTCAATGAAAGAATATCTAGGGGAGGAGTTCACATCAGGACTTGCAGTGGCCACACAGCTGTCCACAAAAACACGGAGGGGAACGTGGTTGTACTGTTTCACAGAAGCCTCAATATTGAAGGTGTCCCCCAGGAAGAAGACACTTGAAGGCCTCTCATACATCCAGTCAGCTACAAAGAGAGAGAGCGCGAGATGAAGCCTGGGAGAAAGAAACCATTTAGAAAAGGGAAACGCTCGCTTAGAACAACACAACACAAACCAGTCATGAGCTTCAGAGAAAAGACCAGGACGTCCTCTGCAACTTTAGTGCCCACATATGGGATCCAAGTTGGTCTAATGGCACTACTGCTCACATTGTGTCTCCTGTAATCAAAATGGTGTTTACACAGCTTGCCAAGAGACCCAACTGGCAAATCAAGTCACTAATGAGAAAACTCTTGACCTAGGGTAGTGGCATTCAATCCCAAGCGCAACCCCACTGGTCCTTACAATTGGAGTGTTCTGTAGAGTATCCGGACTATAACGAAGGGTGAAAATGTATACAAGCTCATCCTCAGTTGCCTGTGGTTGGGGGGGGGTAAATAAAACAAAACAGGTTTTCAAAACAGGACATTGGCCATTTGAGTAAAGGCACAACATACAACCATCACATTAACAAACACACCACAAGCTCACTACCACAGTCCCGAAGCGCCGCCTGAAAAATCAGCACTTTAGCATCCGCATCTACGTCGGCAACAGCGCAGTCCCCTAGAGACAGCAGAGAGGGTTCAATCAGCTGGCCATTACCAAAGAAGTCCTGTTTAACTTCCACCTGTACCACATCTTCCCAACACTTGGCTGCTACACTGTCAGCAGGGGTGGGCTGCTGCAACTCAAAGCTGATTTCTGGCTGCACTGGCTCTTCTGGGGCTTTTGGGAACTTCCAGGTCAATTCCCTGACAGGGCCCTGCAGTTCTTGTTTGGACTGAATACTTAAAGGTGCACTTAGACTGGGACTCAAGGGGGCCAGCTGGGACCTTTGAGACTGAACCCCAAACAAAGCTTGGGCTGGGTTCCACAGCTGCCTTGGCTGAGGCGCAATCATCTGAGGTTGCTGTTGCATCAGCACACGGGGACGTAGCGCCCGACCGCGTGCTCGCGCATCAGCGCTGCAGAAATCAACAAACGCAACCAACACTAAAAGCCCAAGCATGCCTTGCCTAATAAAGCCCATTATTACAGCCACTACAACTGCACGCTGTGCTTACTTGTTTTATTTTATTTCGCAACACCAATTTATTGTGTCATTAATTGGCTACTACTAGCCCCGCCCACCCCAGATCACATGTAATTGTTTTCTGGACAAGTCTAATCACAGACGTGTCGCTTTGGCTGCGTTGTAACAATAGTTAAACACACAGTGTGCTGAATACTGCACTGGGTCGTATACAAAAATAGTACTTTATTTTAAACATGGTTGTGTTTCTTCATTTTAAGACTATTCAGAAGCGTCTGTATGTGTTGGTTAAATAACATTGTTTTGCTACAGAATCGTGTTAATACCGTGTAAGAACCTGGAAAGGATCCAGTGCCTTCCTATGGGGTTACTGTAAGTTAGTTTGGTTGCAGCACATCAATGAAATTACCGAAACACAGTTAATCTTTAGTCTTCATCACCTGGGGTGTGTCCCAAATCGTCTTTTCTGGAGACGTCGACTGCCAATAGTTTTCTGCACACAAACTTACATCGTCTGGTTTTCTTATTAACATCCTTGACGGTAAGTGTGAATACGTGTCAGCCACATGCCATGGAAAACAAAAGCCCATTAAGGGAAGGTTATGATTCCGATAACATCTACAGGAAACAGAGAACAGCGCCGTTATGCCTAAACAGACTCGGAGCTTGTCACCGGAAGATAGGAACTTTACAGGGAAAATGGAAGTCAATAAATCACACCAATTTACTTTGTTCACTCTCAGTGCAGATCTGAAATACCAAACCTACTTTGAATTTAAACGAATTACTATTAAATATGAGGCCATATTAATATAATTGACAATAATAATTAATATAATAATAATAACATTAATATTAATGAATTTATAACAGTGAACTCAGAATGATCTAATTAACCTAATTTTTCTTTTTTGATAAAGTCGCTTTAAAATGACAGAACGCTATATACCAAGACTTATTAATATCTATAGTACTAATATACAATTTACCGTAAAGTCTTGCAGTCTGGTTATTTAAAGCTTACTCATATCGTTGTGAGTGTATTTATTAAGGTGTCTAAATCTTTGACCTCAAAAGACTAACAAACAATTGGGGTCATTTTCTTTGATTCAAGCTCTCAGCATGCAGGAAACTGGTGAGGACTCCAGAAACAGGATGAAAAATCTTTTTTGCTGAATACATGTGCATGTCAGTTTGACATTTTTTAATGGTGTTTAGCGTGTTATATGGAGTACACATGCAACTATATAAAATATACCTATAGATGCATACCTACGTAAAATATAGTTTGGCTTATTTAAAGCTCTGTTCCAAGACCTGTTTGAACTATAAAATTGCTGGTTATTTTACATACTTTATATATGTTAAAGTCAAATAAAGCCCAACTGATATTTCACAGGAAATTATAAACTATTGTTAACGCGTTGTGCATCGGGATAAGGCATGACGATGGTTTTGAACACTAATCCATCATTTACTTGCTCAATAACTGATTTTTGTTTATTGTTGAGTTGCGCAAATATTTTTGCAGCAAAACGGTAATCCTTAAAATAGATATGCTTGTACCTAAAAATCCCCTTACATACAGAGACAGAGACGAGACACTAATTGTTCGGAGACTCTTTCATCTGTTCCTGATCTCTAGGCACACATTCCGTGTTGGAGACAGGATGTGTTTGTAGCGCCACGTGCAGAGTTCCTGTGTGTGCTGGAGGGTATTAAGTGTTACGGCCAGTCATCTGGGTCACTTTAACAGTGCTGGATTTACATGTGAATGCTTTTTCACCTGTAAATGAAATGCTATCAGATAACACATAACAGATATCTTTAATCGTTCATAATAATCACGCCCATGAATTTAAATGTAATATTTTATTCCATAGTGACTTCGTAGTCTTTATAGACAGATTTGAGCTTTTCCACTGTGACAGCGTGGTCAGCCTTCCCATAGCCCTGAAAAGGAACAAAAATATCCATAAAAAAACAATAAATATAAAGTCCACCAACAACATACCTAACAAAAGATATTTAAAAAAACGTAGGTGCCTGAAAAAAGCACAACTTAGCTGTGGTTGATTATGTTGCATCTTACTGATAGAAACCCCATAGAATTCATCTGATTATGTTGCATCTTACTGATAGAAACCCCATAGAATTCATCTGATTATGTTGATTACAGATGATTTCAAGTAAAGCAGCTACAATGTGTTAGTATCATACTATTGGAAGTCACCTCCAGCTTCTGGTGTAGCTGTAACCCGCATGCCTGTTGTATATATATGCAACCATCCATTCCATATACCTAAATGGTTGTTTTTAATGATAAAGAGTTTTACCGTAGACTCCCCGAACACTCGCAGTTTCTTGTCTTGGCTGTTGTGCTCAATCTTGCCCCCTCCAAGACAATTACACTGCAGTCCCAAAGCCTCCATGGCTGGATTCACCTTTTCAAATATGTGATCTAAATGAGAAGTTGATTTGGCAAGGTTAATTTATTTATGAGATCGACACCGAGCGAATATTTGCCATTTATGTATCAACAGAAACGTTGCCCGTGAGAAATGGTTATTTTGGGACCTATTAAAAAACTGCGGCCAGCTTGGCCACGTGATTTTTTTTTTATAGTAACGCATTTATTTTGCACTTAGCCAATTTCCTTATAAACTGGCCTGTAAACCGTGCAAAACAATCAGTGACGCCTGTCAGCTACTTATGTACAAATCTACGCTTCTGTGCATGATATTGGCCATTAACAGGCTTGTATTAGTTGCTTTAAACATGTTGAATGGAATTAGGCTATGCAGAAACAGACAGATATACTACATTCGGGCCATTGCACTTGCAAACGTGCACTTACTGTGGTACTCCGCACTTTTACTTCCCCTCACTATCACTTTTTGATCCGTACCCCCTTTAGCCTTTAAGTTCACTAAAATGTATTTAAACTTTCCCTCCGGGTCGATCTCGACGTCGGGGACTTTGCTCAGCGCGTCTGCCATCTTCGTAAAATGCGCAGCAGCTGAGCGCCAGACGAGCCTTACACAGTCATCGCCACGCCGAGACACACGCCGTTCTTAAAGCCATATCAACAAATGAAACCGGAAGTAGATAGACATAAGCATAATGCAGGAAGTGATTCTAAACCCAAATGCAGAAACAAATAACTGTCAAAGTATTATAAAGTGAAATAATTAAGTATGATGTAATGGTGAGTTTTGGTTCTCATACATATGTTTGTAATCGGAGTAAATCAACAGAGAAATGTATATGAAAATGAGTCACGTCTGACAAATGCATCGAGGTATTTTGGCTTAAAAATAAACTTGTCTGGTCTGTGTTCAAGAGTTCCCGTAATCTCATCCCGCCAGCCCTTCCCATCGTCCGCTCTGCGGACTTTCCCTCTTACAAATGAGTGTAATCATTAAAGTTATATCCGTGCTTTT
>JAZGTI010018957.1:0-11352 GCA_036877585.1 Botia kubotai | reverse complement strand
CTGTGTGGGGTTTAATCTACACTACTGTGTGGGGTTTAAACTACACTACTGTATGGGGTTTAAACTACACTACTGTATGGGGTTTAATCTACACTACTGTATGGGGTTTAATCTACACTACTGTGTGGGGTTTAAACTACACTACTGTGTGGGGTTTAATCTACACTACTGTATGGGGTTTAAACTACACTACCGTGTGGGGTTTAATCTACACTACTGTATGGGGTTTAATCTACACTACTGTATGGGGTTTAATCTACACTACCGTGTGGGGTTTAAACTACACTACTGTATGGGGTTTAAACTACACTACTGTGTGGGGTTTAATCTACACTACTGTATGGGGTTTAAACTACACTACTGTGTGGGGTTTAAACTACACTACTGTATGGGGTTTAAACTACACTACTGTATGGGGTTTAAACTACACTACTGTATGGGGTTTAATCTACACTCTGCAGACCAGAGGCTCTGTGAGGAATGAAACAGATCTGTGATACTGAGCTCAGACTGATTAAATCATGCCGTCAGCAACGTATGCAAGTGCAAGATAACCCGCCACAAACTTGACACTTCTGCTGTGAGCTGATGATGCCCATCTCAACATTCATCTGAACACAACTAACATGCTTCTGCTCACATACATGTTCGCTCCTGACGTGTTACAACAGCAGACGATGTGATACACGATATTGTGATACACAGACTTTCAGAAGCCAGACTGCAAGTTAAAGAAAGCCTCATAAAAGGTCCAAAATGAATAACTGACTTTGAAATACACTACATGCTGTACTCAATCATACTTCACAAAACAAGGGCACTGATGACTCATCTTGCACCACTGTTCTCTGTCCAATAGAATTCACAGGGAAAGCAGAGCTTGTAAACGCTTGTAAAGTAAAACTTTAGATACTCCAATCAATACAGAGACTGTAAAATGATTGCATTCAAAACCCAAAGATCTCCACAACCACAAATGCCCATTTATTGTGCTGCCTTCTCTGCATCCACGTCTGATCAGATGAAGATCTATAAATAACTGTGATGATACACACAGAGGAATGAGATTGGGCTGCAGTGAACAGGTGACTTGTGAGGGAACAGAACTCTTTCTGAAACAAAGTGCATGAGAACTAAAGAACCGAGTCATTTTCACACAAACACAGAGTCCAAACTCATTTTCTGCTAATTTCACAACAAATATTCCTTCAACTGCAGCAATAATCTTGTTGAGTGTGAGTGTACACCAGCACAAACAGTTTAATGTAGTTCGCAGGTCTTAGCTGCTCCCAGCAGAACACACTGCTGGTAAATCACATTAAACTGCTTGTTCACAGCAAATATACTGAATCTACTGTATTCAAATGATATATCAAAAGAATAAATCTTATGAAAACCACATTTCTATGATCATATGGTAAATGGTCATACCGAACATACACGTACTGTAAGATACAACATGTGTTAATTGGACAGTCAGCTCTATATGTATGACAACATCATATGTGACAAATACAGAAAGAGACGGTGGTTCTCCACATGAATCACAGCCTTGTTTGATCAGCTGGTTACCCATGATTCTCTGCTTCACCTCCAGAGAGTTCAGAGTATGAACACAAGTCAGGCCATCTGCCGGTCACAGCTATACAATTTGGCTGACAATTAATTGTCTGATAAATAATTGCAATTACGGTAATTGTCTATTTCAGGGCTTTGACAATTATGACGATTGTCTTTTTTCGTTAAATTATTCACAAATGATTGTGATCTCTTATTCAACACTTAAATACAACATATAAAATATATATAATACACACTAAAAACCAGAAAAATAACAGCCCTTGAATAAATAATGTCATGTATTCAATGAATAAAAAATGTAGTAAGAAAGTAAACACCACGGCCCAAACACAGTTAGTACCTCATATCCCAGAATGCACTGCAACTCACCGTAAGCTGAGAGAAAGCTGGTGTTGTTTGGACTGCAGTAGAGTCGCCACAGAGAAGCTGGTGCTTCCCAAGAAACTGCTCTGTGGAGAGGAAACAAAAACATAGTCATGAATCCACAATGTAATCCTGAAGAGGGCTCCAACATACATGTCATTAATGTTTAAGATTCTGTACGTTATACAATAAAGCCAAATGCTGCTAAATCCAAACGTCCAGTGTAAACAGTTACACCACACTGTAGACTAATGATCTATATTACCTGTAGCTGTTAATTCTGGTTTACAGATGGAGTTCTATTCCTATTCTAACAGAATAGTTCTAACAGTACTATTGTACTGTTTTATGGCTTTGAACACATGAAGGCAGAAAAGAGCACTGCAACTCATTTGAACAGACAGATTGTGATGTTTGTTTGGCTCGCTCACACCCATCTGAAACACTGTGAAAATGACGTGAGGCTCAGAGGTTCACAGCAGATGCTTTGCAAGGAAACATTTTCATTCCCAGCACACACGATAATCACCTGCTCCTGGCAACCTGTGTGTGGGTGTGAATTCAGGGCCTGTGTGAGCAAGCCTAAAGTCATAGAAAAGAGCCATCAATGAACACACACACACACACACGGATGTAGACAGAGATGAAAAAGTGAGATTGAAAAAGGAAAGAGTTAGGGAGTAAGAGAGTATACAGTAAATACAGTACTGTCAGCATTTTGGCCTTGTCGATAATATAATGAGAAAACAGACACAGAGATAAATGGACTGGATTTGTTCAGCTGGGAGAGATCCGGTCATACTGAAGACATACAGTCCTCTACACAGCTGCAATTAGTAATTAAACACTCATGATTATTCTCTTCATTTAAAGAACTATGTTAGTTGTGCTTCATAAATCTGTCCCTTATTCCAACAATTGAAAATAGTTGTAAGTCTCCGATTATTCTTTGATCTCACATCAGCGCACATGTCACGTTTGTTGTTTGACTGCTGCTGTCAGAGATGAGTCACAGATGAAACAGATGACAGATCTGTCTCTCAGTTGTGCTTCACATGATGAAATATCTGGGAATGTTTTCTACAGTTTTGTTCCAAAAGTAACGTGGAATAACGGGGAGCGTGAGTCTGTTTACTTCCCAGCACGCTTTGCCTCATCATCATCATCATCATCAGAGAAGGTCACTGTGGTCGATATGGCAGGTTAATACATACAGAGAGTAATGATTCATTGATCTCTTGCATGTCTTGAAAAGGTTACGAGTCACTTTCAGTATAGACAAAAGACTGAGCGGAATACCTGCACTGGGAGTCTATAGAATGAGTAAATACTCTCAACAAACACTCTATAATGAATCCAGCAGTGCTCTGAAAGCACTCTTTACAAAGAACTCACCGACACACTCCACACACGATCAGCATATTCACTATAAAATATTCTGCATGAATCCTGCACATGCTCTACATACAGTACATACAGTACACAGCAGAACAGCACTAAACACCAGCTCAGCACTCTCCTAAAAAACTGATTTTCCAGCTCTATAATGTCATCATACACAATGACATAAATGTAATGTGAGTTCATTTGATCACACATGTAACATTTGCTGCAAGTTTTCATGAAATTAGAATATATGAGGAAAAACTCTTATTTTAAAATTATTTTTAATTGAAACTTACTTTGTTTGCTTTTACTCAGATTGTACAGTTTTCTATAAAATAGTGCAATGGTTTTCCACGTACTTCTCAAATACTCCATACATACAAACAATCTCTAAATACTCACACAAACACTCTGTACAGCTGACTTATCTCGGCTGATCCAGTCGCAGAGGTGGATGGTTTTTCTGTTTCTCTATAGCTCCTCAGACGGGCTCATGCAGGACCACACATCAGCCTCAGTCTCAGGGTGAGTCACATGCTACAGCTTTTTCTCTCATATTTCTCTGACTCTTGGTGGAGGAATGTTCGATCTCTAAAGGGCAGCTTCTGTTCTGACCTCCTTTACTTCCTTCCTTTGCACTTTCTTGCTAATTTATTAGCTGCGGTCTTGCACTTGCAAGATAACAACCACACACACACATGCATGCACACAATATATTAAAATAACACTGAACACCACAAAAGATACAGCTCAGCTACATCCTTTATTATACACACATATATACAACCAGTGCGCACACACACAGACACAATGAAGCAAACAGTGCAGGGGCTCTACAGCAGACATTAGCATGAACTGTTTTCTTCTACTGCTTATTTTGTGCTGCTGTCATGTGGAGCATCAGTTTAAGAAAGATCCTGCTGAGCGAGCTGAAGTTGACATGTTTACAGCAAATTAACACATACAGTCCTTTGAAAACAACTCCACAACTCTTCAGCTGAGGTTTTCAAAAAGACCTGTCACTGGTCAGTGAAAGAACAGCCCCCCCACACTCACACCATCAGTTGAGCCACAATGTTGCTGTGTCAGGCTGGACACACAGTGACAGTGTAAACTCCTGCAGAAAGGTCAACTCACGAACAGCTTTCAGTTCCATTATCAACTAGGACTGGAAAAAGAATTTTAACAGAGACAAATGGCCACTTATGTTAATTTAATGTCAAGAAATAAAGCTTAAAAACCCAAAGCAGACAGCAGACCTAATGCTAAAAATAGCTACAACACAAAGCTTGAATAGAGTCTGTTAGGGAAACAGTTCAGAAAGAAGTTCAATACAAAGCAGAGCGTCAGAGGAACATCCATCAAAAACAACCGTCAGTCAATGAACAGCAGAACAAGAGAGATAAATGAGATGACATCACTGAGCTGTACTGACATTCATAATGAATTATGATCACTTCAGTTCTCTCTCTTTCTGACAGGTCGAGGATTAAAAACTAATTTTGTCCCCTTTCTTAACACCGGATAAATTTGTATCTTCACTCACACACTCACACACACACACACACGTTTACTTATCTATCTAAATGGGGTTATTTTATAATAACCCCAATTATTGTATAACAATAACTTCTGTTATTGTTATACACAGCTAGTTATAAACACTATAACCTAACCCTTACCCAACACTCTAACCCTAACAGAAACCTCTCTGCATTTTTACCATTTAAATAAATCTTCATTTACTTTATTTTTATAGCATGTTTACAAATGAGGACGTCCCCAAAAGAAGGTTTGGTTCAGATATGTCAGGTTATGCTGGCTACAAATTTGTCCCCAATACATGATTCACACACAGCAAATTATAATTCAACCCAAACTATTGTGCATTTGTAGAAATAAAACACGTATTATAAATTAATATAAAAATAATCATTTTCCTAACTGAGGACATTGCTATATTTCCCCCAATGGCCGTTCTGTCAGAATTAGCTCACTTCTGTGGACAATTCTGTCCCCAAACTATAGATAAGTTAACACACACACACAGAAATCACATCTGACATTTTAAACCCCACAAATGTTCCCCAATCACCTGCACACAAACCCCAATCAAACACAAGCAGTCCACAAACAACCTGTGAGTTTGAGTCATTTCTGCGCCTGCGTCTGCGTCTGCGTCTGCGTCCTCACAATTCAGCACAGAACCATTCAAACCACTCGCACCCGCACATACACACATTTAACACTCTTATCACATGCTGACATCCTGGAAACAGACTCACTTGTGAGGAGCTGAGCACAGACGGAGAGATCCAGAGAGGAAGTGCCTGCGCAGAGCCGTGTGGTGGGGTAGATGAGCCTCACGGTGCAGCTGCGCGAGGGGCTCTCTGCATCCCCTGCTAACAAGCGGCGGGCTGGTACATGTGCAGTCTCCCTCTCGTCTGTTCATACCAGCCGGGACCTGCGCATATTCACACACACGTGTGTGCCGGCAAACGCTGCAGCTCGCAGGAGCGACAACACAACTCTGCAGACCTGAGTCAATGCCAGAGAGACAGAGAGAGAGAGAGAGAGAAAGAGAAAGAGGGAGAGAGAGAATGACAAGAGAAGGGCGAAAAGCTGGGGAGGCGTGTAATACAGAGAGATGCAGGAAGGAACAGAGAGAGGTAGCGAGAAGGAGAAAGAGAGAGAGAGAAACAACAGAAAGAGAGATACTGTCTCACACTGAAAGCTCAGGAGTTAAACAGTAACTCAGTGTCAGTTCAGGTAACCATAACCGACCAGTTTAAACACACACACCCACAAAACACACAGACTGTGTGAAAATGTGTGACAGCTCTGTGTGCTCCATTCAGATTGAGATTGGTGTATGTGTGTGTTTTCTCTGCTTTGCTGTGCAGTTGGAGAAATTACAGTTTTTTGAGATTACAGTTAATTCACACACACACACACACACACACACACAGACAAACACAAGTACACATACAGGTACACATTGTTTTACTACACTAGTGAGGGCATCTCATATTCATAATGGTGTTTTATGGAGATGAGTTTTGTTTAACTCTAGGTCCTGCCCCTAAACCTCAAACTAACATGTTAATATTAATAGACTGATGACCTTCACTGTATCAAATACCTGCTCGAACCCATGACTGTCACCTTATAATACCTGTCAATTATAATCTGATCTCTAGAGATCCACATGAAATATACTGGTATTTATTGGTATTTACTTTGACTGCACCATGATGCTTATACATATATATATATATTTTATCCATCCTCAGGAAATATTTTGTAGCCTATGTTGAAGATTTTTTAAATATGTTAAAGAAAAACTTTAAACAGCCCATATTTATCAGCTATGGTGAACACTGACATGTCAGTTAAACTAAATAGCTAAGTTATAGCAACTGTGTAGTAAAAGTAGCTTCCCAAAACCACAATAGAAATAAAAGGCAACGCATGATTCCACATTGAGCTGTTAAGTGGCTGAAAGAAGGATCATCATGTACACTGTAGTCTCAGATAGCTTGTTTACTTTTGTACTGTTTTTGAGGTGACACGTTCTTCAAAGGAACACTATACAAATACACTGAATTGACACTGAGCAGTCACTGAACACTTGGTCAGGGCAAGCAAAAATCTGAACCACTACAGTGGATACAGTGCATACACTGAATTGTCTTGACTGAATTACTTGTAGCTTTAATAAGAATTCATACAGTACAGACCGTATGTTATGAGCGTTTGTGGCCTGCAGATACAGAGGCTCAATTCAACAGCCTCTTTTAAAGGGGTTCTGCTTCTAATCCACTATAAGTGTGTAGAGGAAACACTGTCACCTGCCTGTAGTTCCTTTTCTAGGAACAGTCTATGTTTTGTTACTGAAACTGAAATGGACACACAGGATTATGCAACACTAATAAGAGCTCAGTGTTGAATAAAGGGTCATGTAGTTCCCAAAGGTTAAAGTTCACAGTTTGAGGGCTCTTATCTCTCTCTCACTCTTTTCCTGAACGCACCACTCACATGATCTTTGAAACATACAGTGCATCACACAAACATTGTGCTGCACTGGCGCTCTTAAATCAAGCTGTCTGATAAGCGCAGTTCTGTTTCTGCTCTCCTGTCACCATGATGTTTGCAGGTGGGGGGCAGAAGATACAAACAACAATGTCACAATGACTCTCACTCTTGATAATCTCATCATAGACTGATGTTTCACAAACCTCCACTTGATAAGAAACAATATTTGGCCTGCCAGCATCAATACACGTGCCTCCTCAGCATTTTGTTCAGCTAACTCTGTGACTTTGAGAAACACCAGGTCATTCCCTCCACACACACACACACACATCAGTGGGAAGATGTATCACTTGACGCTGATTAGGCCTTACAGACACACTTGCCTTCAGGTGAAGGTGCTTATGTCAAGACAAATGAACAGAAAATGCTGTCAAGAATACAACTTATAGATAACTGCACCCATTATAATAGTTGTCTCTACCTCCCATTATTGCTACAAGCTCATGAGTCCGATGTTAAATCTTGCAGCTGCTGGAGGTATGTACACCACTTCCAGCACTAGTGTTAAAACAGAAAGAACAAAACATCGTCACATGACCCTGTGTGATTCAGAGCATTGACTATATGTTACTCATACCACATTAACAGAGCAGAAAAACTCATTACAGTAATTACACAGTTTCCCAAACAGCTTAAGAGTTAAGAGCCATCTATTGAAATAACCACAACCCACTAATACAAATGTGTACAGACAAGTGATGCTGTAGGAAGGGGCGAAGGAGGGTTGATAAGAAACCACCTTTTAAAATGAGAAATGCATTACAAAATTGATCTGGACAAATCCCATTTTAAGGGGATTATAAAGGAAAGGGAGGGGTGTTTGTGAAATGGCTCAGGTGGCCCGGAAGCTCCCCTCAAGAAAAGAGTTTAAGAGATTTCTGCTGTTTGGCTGCACAGCAGCATATATCACCTACTTAAAGAATCTGTTCATACCTTCACAAACACTTCTGGCTGGTAAGATTTATCCTAAAAGAGTGTTTTGTGCTTCCATGACCTATATGTTGTGCTAGACAACATGACACCCCAACACAGTCAAATGAAGTGCACTGGCCCAACAATATTCATTCATAAATTCATAAAAAACTTCAGAAGTCTGATTTACAAGCTGAACATAAACAATTAATAACTATTTCATGCTGAAATGTAATATGTATAATATAAACCATAAGTAATAACATTGATGGGTCATTTCTGGAATATGTATTAACAGGATACGGAATTCAGATAATTAAATCAGTTAATCATGAATCATTCAGAAATTCCCAGAGGAAAAGTTTATTTCTCAGATGTTTCTCTTTCATGGCTCAATCTGATGGAGATCTCAGTTGCGTTTTATTTAAGTATCCACTTTGTCTCAGATGCTTTTGCACAAAATTGCTCAGGAGAAATGAAAACCGAAACAAATACATTGAAGTGTATGACGCTGTAGAATGAATGTAGTTTGGAGCAAAAATAATCTGGATTTGGGTACATTTGATGAGAAAATGTTTGTGTTTATATTAAAATCTTCAATAATATTGAAGTTTGATTGCAGACTTGTCAAATCTGAGCTCAGTTTGAGACATTGTTGAGATCTCTTCTGAAACTCTAATGAAGACATGTGAGATTTCTTGTCTTAACCTCAGACACAGGAAATGAAAGAGATATCATCAGTCTTTCTTTCCTGTGGTTTATGCAGTTTGGACGACATGAGTTTGACTGGCATGTGGCAAAAGAGGGATTTCCATTTCAAATGAATGTTCTTCTGTGATTATTTACACTACAGAGGCCAAAGGTTACTGAAAATTATAATGTAGAGGGTTTTGACAAGAAGCTCTTTTTAAAAGATCCAACAAGCAATTTCCTGCGGGATCAATAAAGTTTTCTGATTCTGATTCTGATTCAACGCAGAATAGCGTTCGCTTACATTTACACTGGACTGAAACCGGACTCCTGTTTTCATACTGTAATATTTTCATGCACAGCAGGATTCAAGACCTCTGTGACTTCTTCATGCTGCCTCGAGGGCTTCCTGAGTCACTGTATTCAAGCTATTTTTCCCATAAGCCCAGTCACGGCTCCGCAGTGCCTTTATAACCGACAGACTTCACAAGACGTTAAAAAAGCAGCTGTCTGAGGTTCCTCTCGCTGACTCCCATCTGCATGTAAACACTCAGCAGCTGCTTGATTTTGTTTCAGTACCACACTTGTCTAACAACCAGTCAGCCAAGTTCCTCTCGCTCTGGAATTCTCTCCACCATAATAAAATCAGGAAGCAGAAATCACAGTTAATATTCACTGCTGTGTAAAACACAGTGATCGTCTACAGTAGCACTGTATTAACAACTGTATTAACAACTGTATTAACAACTTAATTCATCACTGTTCATCTCTACACATTCATTCAGTGTTAACTACTCAGTCTACACTTGGGAAAAGTGAAGGTTAAATAAACAACATAAAATAAATTAGTGAAACTCTTTATAAAGTGGCTCATTTCAGTTCATTTGTTATGGAAGATCAACATTTTAGCTGAGTTCCAAACCCAGTTGAGTGGACTTGCTGTCTAGTGCCTATATAACAGCTACTCCCCATGTATCTAACACTATGATGTTAATACAGAACAAGACTGAACTGTAGTATACACTACCGGTTAGACTGAACTGTAGTATACACTACTGGTTGGACTGAACTGTAGTATACACTACTGGTTAGACTGAACTGTAGTATACACTACCGGTTAGACAGAACTGTAGTATACACTACTGGTTAGACTGAATTGTAGTATACAATACTGGTTAGACTAAACTGTAGTATACACTACTGGTTAGAAGGCAGCATACAGTAATCATAAGTGTCTCAGATGCCTTAAAATGCAGCTTGCCCTGAAAAAGTAAAAACTGACTCCAGGAAGTGTTTGGAAAGCACTAGATCTTCAGCAAACAACTTCTGTCAACTGAGCACAGGGGTGCTGAGGAGGTAAAGATGGCTTTTCATTTCCATTGACAGGATGCAATACATCCAGTCAGCGTGCAGCAGCTGCGCTGGGGTCAGAGCTGAAGAACTACACACAGTGTAGTGTGACAATGATCCGGGCAGTCATAGCTGCTGTAATTGGTTTTATTGACCCTTCTCTGATTGGAGCTCTTTGATTCTGAAGGATCTCTGACAGGTTGGGTCAGATATTACTTCAACTGCCTCAGATGTCATCAGAGTCACTGCTAATCTGTGGACAGATCACACGCACCTCCATTAAAAGCTGCATGTGAAGAGACTCAGTTAACTGACCTGACTCAGAATCATTTCTACTGCGCAAAAAGTCCCCAATAGTTCTTTAAAAAATAGTAAAATATATAATAAACTATTAAGACAAAACAATTATAATGCGTAAATAAATGGTATTAAATTCTTTTTTTTAAATAATGAAAGTAAAGTTTTAAAGTAAAGTTTCACAATATCACAAAGTTTGTCCACCTGTGTGTAATTTAGCCTCAGTATAAATACACCTGTTCTGTTCTGGCCTCAGTGGTTTGTTAGAGAAAACTAGTGAACAAACAGCATCATGAAGACCAAGGAACTCACCAGACAGGTCAGGGATAAAGTTGTGGAGAAGTTAAAAGCAGGGTGCCACTGCAGCCACTGGCTGCTTCCCACCTGCCATTCTCTGCTTGAACGTGTACAATATAAGAGAACAACTTCAGATACGCAGAAATGAAAACAGTCCTCGTGGAGGAGAGACGCTGCAACACACGGGTCACTTCTTAATGTAGGTGAGAGCGAGGGAACGTTCTGGTTGGAACATAACAGAGTATTTGTCACTTCTGAAGGAAACTCACTGCGGTGTGTGTGCATCTACTCTCACTGCAGTAACAAGAACATTCTTACACACACACACACACACACACACGAGTGGTGTGTGATTCTTACACACACACACACACACACGAG
>JAZGTI010018956.1:0-11353 GCA_036877585.1 Botia kubotai | reverse complement strand
CTGCAGATAGTTTCATTGTGTTTGACAGCATAATTAGCAGACTGCAGGTAGTTTCATTGTTTGACAACATAATCAGCAGACTGCAGGTAGTTTTATTGTGTTTGACAGCTTAACTAACAGACTGCAGGTAGTTTCATTGTGTTTGACAGTGTAACTAACAGCCTGCAGATAGTTTCATTGTGTTTGACAGCATAATCAGCAGACTACAGGTAGTTTCATTGTTTGACAACATAATCAGCAGACTGCAGGTAGTTTTATTGTGTTTGACAGCGTAACTGTGCTCTGTAGGTATGATCATGACAGTGGCCATGACAGTGGGAGTGAGGACACCTGCTTCGAGACTTCCCAGCCCTATATGCTGCTTACCATCGGGATGGGGCGTGTTTTTATTCCTAAACCTTCAGTCGCAGCATCCTCAGGGGACCATGGCAATCGCATTCTCCCTATGCCGCAAAGAATTGGAGTTTGCCTCGACTATGATGCCAGCCGCGTTGTTTTCTACGATGCAGACACCATGCGCTGCCTGTACGAGAGACGGGTGGATTGTTCTGGTATCATGTACCCTGCATTCGGGCTCTTGGGTGGTGGGATGATTCATCTGGAAGAATTCATCACAGCCAAGCGCTTGTCATATATGTGAGAGTCTGTTTTCTAATTAGATTTATCAGTGTGTGATTATCTAATTTATTCTCTTGAGTTCCTCATAACTGAATAACAGTCAGAGAATCTGGCATAAGTCAAATCTTGAGTGCCTTTAATACCATCTGCAGAGTTTCCACACAAATGTCAGGTTTTAAACACACACACACACACACACACTTGACGCAGGGGCACCTTAATACACAGTCATATATTGGAACATCTCACAACGACACTTTGAACAATGTGCACTGATACTGTTATTGTGTCATATGTTACATATAGTTAAGTAGTCTTAAAATTGACATGCAATTATGATTTGTACACTGTGCATGATTCACTTCTGAACTTTGAATTGTGCACTGATACTGACTTTTTATTGTTATTGTAGCAGCACCTGGAACATTAAGAAATAATTCCTATAAACCTATGGTATGATGTAAGTGATTGTTTAATAATCAAGCAACACTTTTTTCCTCTATGCTAAAAATACTTCATTGCATTGAAACACTTTGAATTGAAATATAGCTTCTGAATCACACATCAGTGCTGCTCAGCCGAAACCAAATGTTTGATTCCTATGAGGCGAACTGTAACACCTTAAATATTTGTATGCACTATCATTGCCACGGTAAATATCTTGGCTGAAATAACTCGTATTGCCTTATTAAATAATCACATGCTTTTTGCCTGATTAACCAGATGACTGGCTAGAAAAGAACGTTGACTAATTCACAGTGGCAGGAATGATTGGAAGTGATTCTGCTGCCACTTGATCTGTGGCTTTTATGCTACCTCTTATTTAATCTTTGAAAACTTGTAGTATTTTTTTTGCTGTACTGTACCAGTCTTGTTGTTGATTTTTCTTTTTACTGCTTGATTACTGAAGATATGAATATTTATAAATATTTTCTGTCTTCAGTCTAAAGATCTTATTTCACATTTTAGTAGCAGGTTTCAAACCTTTGGTTTAAACTTCAGTAGCATTTTAGGGGAACATTGTACTACCTGACAAGTGTGTTTTACTGTGCATTTATTTCCCTCTTGATCATAGTAAAGTCTGATTAATTATTTTTACTTGTATAAGGAATGTAGTGACATGTAAGGAGGTTCAAAAATATGGTCACAGTGTTTCGTGTAGATTTTAAGTGTCCCTTTAATTAATGTGAATAGTTGAGGTTTTATCATGTAAAACGTGTTGATGTAAATTACTAGGGTGGTGTTTCTAAATATATTGCTGAACTGAGAAGATTGTGTGTGTAGTGATCATTCAAAGTTCCTTTTGTCCTCATTTATAAGCTCGTTTATCATTTATTGTCTTCACATGGCCACTGTTGAAACGGCTTTTGCTGGATTTAAAGTTGCACATTCACTTTTTCAGCTGGGTGTGTTGCATCATGTTTTTTTCGAAACCTGTAACTGATGTTCTGCTTATTTCTTGTAACTGTTGGATTGGATCTAAAATGAATTGCTGTGATTTGTAATGTCTGAAACTGAGTTGAGTTATACTCTTTATTATTCACTGGTAAACAGTTCTTAAGTGAGAACTTTAATGCACGTAGACCTCTGGGCTGCTGCTGGATTGGTGTGCAATATCATTTTAAACATAGGTGGTGCTGTATAATGCTTTAATGGAAAAGGGTTTTACCTGCCTTTGACTTTTTTTTAAACCTACTGTTTTTTTGAGCGTGTGTGTCATTATATGTTTATATATGTGTGTGTGTGTATATATATATATATATATATATATATATATACACACACACATATATATGCATGTATGTATGTATATGTATATATATTATATTATATATATGCTTTTAGCTGTATCTTATGTTTGTCATTTGTGTAGCACTTAAACCCATAAAACAGAGAGGAACTCATGAGTCTGTCTTAAGGTTGTTTTTAACATGTTTTTACCCATTTAAAGATATGGGTTAGGGTTACGATTTATGTAAACTTAAGCAACTATAAGGAAAGATTATATTCAAAAAGATATTTTCGTGTTAAAAGACAGTGATTTAACGAAAGTGTTGTTTGTGACTGTGTTGCTTGCGTTTACATTTATTTGGCAGATGCTTTTCTTCAAAGCGACTTGCAGTACATTCAAGGTATACATTTTAAAAGTACATGTGTTCCCCTGGGAATCAAGCCCACAACTTTTCTGCCAGTAACAATACTCCAACTGAGCTACAGAAACGGTTTTATGTATCCAGATTAAATGTATATGAGGTTCAGAAATCATGTAATTTAACATGCACCTGCAGACAAAGTATCTCATTTTACAGATTTGTTTTTACCTGATGACCGAACTTTTTTGGCTTCAAAGCTTATTTACCAAAGATCTCTGTGCACGAAACAGCTGTAGCAGCATGTTTTCTGTTCCCACAAATGTGAAGCTAATATAGGGTGTTTACAACTGTATTGTCTTAGTTTAACTGTATATTTTCATATAGTTTTTATATATTTTTTAAAGAGCTGTGTTCTACTTTATATAAATAGCATTACAACAATACATGGGTCAACAGACGGTAAGCAGCTGGTTGTTACAGCACCATTCTTGAGGACCAAGTTATGATGAACACAGCTCTCACGCATCATTTCACAGATGCTATATTGAGATGTAGTGTTTGTGGGATTTAGGAACGTCATCAGAAAACAGTGCCTCGGGTCTCGTTGAGATGTATGTTCGAGTAAAGAAAGAGCATTTAAGACTGCTAGCATTGGAGATGGAAGGCAAACCCACAGAGACACAATCCCAAGCACCTAAAAAGCAGATTAAGTCAACATGATTAAACTGAGTAACTAGTGAAATAGCTTATTCTAACAAAACATTCTTTTCTGAAAAAACACACAAATGTGCTGGTCATACTGTATATCAAGAAATTAATAAAATGATTTAAATGATTAGGGTTTCTTCAAATTTGTGCAGAATTTTCCCGCTATTAACAAGTATACAGACCGCGTGTTTGTGCTGTTGGCTGTGACATTATTCTGATTGAAGCGAGCACTAACAAGCCTATCGTAAATTTGAAATGTCTACATGAAGCTCATTGTAAATGAGTTAAGGAACACATTGTCTGTTGGTTTAATTTAACAGCGCTAATTCTGTGTATTCAAGAGTCTAATAACAGTCTATAGCACTATTTAACCACAAAGCTTCTCTACAGGCTCCTGTTTTCAATGAATGAACAATGAAATCTGCTGTCATCTGCAGTTAAATGCATTTTACAGATACCAGCGTTAATTAACCTTTGGGGACTTTAAGGAATAAAGTATAATAAAATGGGATTAAATAATAGAGACTACAAGATCAACTTTTTTTAGTCTTTGTCTATGAAACGAATTTTTTTTTATATAAAGCCAATTAAACAATACTTTGTCTTTTGTTTACACCTTTAAAACTATACTGCAGAATTGAGCAGATTTCTCTAAAAATTCAGATCAGAAATGGTAAAAGAATGCAGATTTCATCTGGTCCTGTTGAGCACCACTATCAGATAAAACTCTTCGAGTCTGCAGTAATGCAGATGTGATCATATGAACTGTACTGTAGCCCTTAGACGACCAGTGTACCCAGAAGAACATTTTTCATGTTGACTTTTCAGAGTTTGGCAGCATTACAGAATCGAGATAAACAGGAGCTTCTGTAGAAGTGTCATTTGTGGTAGTTTGGACTTGTGTAAGACGGATGATTCTGGTCATGGATGCTGACTGGTCAATACAATGTTCAATGTGCTAATAAAATTCACCTTGTTAAAGAGGGAATGCATAAATTTACAAAACTGTAATATAACAGTCAACCTGCTATTTTAATGTTAAAACTGTATACTGTGCTAAGCAGCAAGTTAATGAGAAATGAAACTGATTTAATAGATACAGTATGCATTCTCCGTTGCTTTACTAAAAAAACAACATGGTGACCAATAAAAAACAGATTGTAAGCATTAATAAGCATCTGCTACCAATCCTTTATTCATAATTCAAGAAAGAGCAGGTGGCGTATCTGGATGAGTTTGATGTCTTTGGTCCGAACTGGAGCAAAAAAAACAAGAGGGAGAAAAACAGCACATGACTGAAGGCACTTGATCTTACAGCAAATTTTGAAAAACAATTGAAGGTTTATCACTTATAAATGAGGAAGAACAGAACTGCTCAACTGTGAGTTCAGTCTTAGATCTATTATCACTACATACAAGGCCAAGGGCTACAAAACATTATACATATAGTTACATATATACAGGACTGAGCTGAAAAACTTTAAAAGTGCTGATCATAACATAAACCTTCAACAAGAACAATGAGAAAGATACTCATCAACTTCAACAGGATTGTTTTCCTAACAGTTAAATTTGACAGTCTAAACAGGACAGCATTTCCACATACTGTGTAACTCATATTGCCCAATGCAAATACAAGCACAGATTAAACAGAACTTTTCACCCGATATTAGGAGTCACTTCAGAAGGTCAAAGTGAGGCTGATGTTCACTGAGCAGTAGATGCAGAAATGGAGAAAAATAGTAACTTTCAAAAGTGATGAAGACCATTGTGGATAATAATCAGTCCAGGACAATGAGATTTCCAAACAGCATGTGTGAGGTATATCGTGAGTTTCGGTCATGAAGTCTCCTGCTTTAGCACCAATTCAGACAAACAACTGAAGACAAATGACTTCAATGCATATCATGTAGGAAGAAATAAAAGCGAACACACAGCCGGTCTTGGCATTACTATCTGCATCTCTATACACTAACCCTACTCTCAGTCCACTGTAACCAGAAAAACAGAAACTCTGCATCATCTTAGTGTCTGTCCTCATCCAAGACTTTAAGACACAAATAAAAGGAAAAGGATCATCTTTGCTTTCTTCAGTGCTAACAGTTTGAAAGTAAAGCAGACACAGACTCTGTCAGTCAGTCACTGATGACTCTAACGTAAGCAGAGAAAGTAAAAGAAAGACAGAAGCAGGCCGCAGCTCGACAGCTCAGATGTAAACATCATTTTTGCATTTATATGACAGGTGTGTCACAGACAGTGGGTTCGTGGTAGCCTCTGAGGAAGCCCATTGTGGGAGGGTCTATCCGGGCGGGAGGTGGAGGAGTGGGATGGGCTTTTCAAGCTATTAGTCAGCTGAGAGTTTGGGGCATCCCCGTGGTTGCCCTGGTGACTGCGATCTCCCTGGTAGCGGTAGCTGGTCCGGCCAGAGTTTCGGTCAGGATGGCCACTGCCATTATATCGCTGATTTCCCTGGTAACCTTGAATAATGCGCCTGTTGCCCTGAAAAATCTGAATCGGCAGAGAAAAGCACACACTAATTCTGCAAGATAAGCAGTTTGTTGTGATTGTGTGTGTGTGTGTCCATCTCAATCCTGATGTTTCTGATAAAACTCTAATTATGATTTCTGCAGTGATAGATTTTTTGTATTATTTGAATCTATCACTTAAATTTGGTGTTATTTAAAATGAAAATTCTGTCATTAATTACTCACTCTCATGTCATTACAAACCTGTAAGACCTTTGTTCATCTTCAAAACACAATGAAGTATTTTACAGGTATACAACACCATAAAAGGAGTAATTAATAACAGAATTTTCATTTTAAAGGGGAACTACCTAGTTCTAAATTTAAAGTTTTTCTTTTGTTTGGGTAAACTCCCTTTTAATCAGGAACGTCAGAAGCTCTGCGCTTATGGTGAATAGCACACACACACACAGTCATTTTAAGATACTGTTTATGTAAAGTCATAGCGCTACAGAGTATGTTTGACATGACATATAGGCCTGGTGATCATTACCTGCTTTTGTGGCACGTTGGGACGGCCCAAGTACGTCGAGGCCTGATGCTGGGGTTCAGAGGGGGGTGGGGCTTTCACAGGGGTGGAGATTGTGACACAGGAAGAGGTGGAGCTGCAACGAGAACGGCTGGAATAGCTTGTCTGAGGATGATACACTAGAGAGACAGACAGACATTGTCATGTAAACAATTCATGTCCATTCCCTTCCAACAAACACATTCTTATGTTCATTGTCCCACCTGATCCAAAAGACATGATGCTGCGCTTGAGTGGCTCCAGATCATACGAGAACTTCACAGCTTTACCAAGATCCTCGTCATACTTGCGCTCACTGACAAAGTGCTGGAGACAATAAACAGGAGCAACAGGGGGCTGGTTAGAAGATGATGTGTGTTATGGGTAAAGGTATGGCTATACCTGTAGGGTCCAAAATGTCCTTACTAATAGTGAAAATTACTGAACATTTACTATTCATACTAATCACTAACCTCACTAGTTAAAAACTCAAAATGTTCCAGATGATGTTAGTCTTTAAATATAAGGATCTGCAGGTTTCTGTAAGGGTTTCTTCTGAGGTGTGTGTGTGTTTGTACCTTGATGTCAGCTCGAAGTTCTTTGAGCTGGTCCTCCGTCAGTGATGCTGATTGGTCGGTGAGTCTCTTCAGCGCTTCTGCTCTCTTCTGACGGCCATCAAGAATCTCCACTGAACACAAACACATACACATGTAACCTAATCCTAACACACCAGAGACATGAGAACACACACACACGATCATCCTCACTGAACACCAGAGACATGAGAACACACACACACACACACACACACACACACACACACACAATCATCCTCACTGAACACCAGAGACATGAGAACACACACACACACACACGATCACACACACACACACACGATCATTCTCACTGAACACCAGAGACACACACACACATGATCATTCTCACTGAACACCAGAGACATGAGAACACACACGATCATTCTCACTGAACACCAGAGACATGAGAACACACACGATCATTCTCACTGAACACCAGAGACACACACACACACACATGATCATTCTCACTGAACACCAGAGACATGAGAACACACACACACGATCATCCTCACTGAACACCAGAGACATGAGAACACACACACACACACAATCATCCTCACTGAACACAAGAGACATGAGAACACACACACATACACGATCATCCTCACTGAACACCAGAGACACACACACACACGATCATCCTCACTGAACACCAGAGACATGAGAACACACACACACACACACACACACAATCATCCTCACTGAACACTAGAGACATGAGAACACACACACACACACACACACACACACACAATCATCCTCACTGAACACCAGAGACATGAGAACACACACGATCATTCTCACTGAACACCAGAGAGAGACACACACACACACACATGATCATTCTCACTGAACAACAGAGACGTGAGAACCCACAAGATGTGTTGCCACTGAACAACTAACAGCACAGACTCAAAGACTTTCTATTCCGAGTATGTGTGTGTTAAAAGATGTTTGAACACACACATACGCACGCACGCACGCACATGGTGCAGCTAGGCTGTAACTCTACTCACTGGCTTCTGCTTTGACTTTGTCCATTTCAGCCAGTAGTGAAACCTCTCGATCCATCAGACTGAAAACAAACATTTCAACAAAAACTGTTCTGTCAGCTTGTCTGACTTTTTTTTTTTTTTTTTTTTGGGTTAAATAAGAAATAAAATTCTACAACGCACACAATCTTCACAATTTACAAAAATGTATACCCCACAATTCCCAAAATACATAAGCAGCTGAAAAGATGAACAGACTTTAGACCTCACTGTTATGCTCTTCACATGTTTGAGAGGCAGGTTTGTTTGTTTGCTTCGAGGGTGTGTGCGTATGATACCAGCTCTGGAGCTCCGCAAATGTCTGCTTCATTCTCTTGATTGAGGAATCCATCTCATCTTTCACCACAGCTCTGTAGCGAGTCAGTGACGCTGCACAGCGCTGAAGGTCCTTTACAGAGCGATCCACATTCACCCCTGAAAAAAAAAAATACAACAAATGTCACAAATTTTCAACAGCACAAAATAAACTCCGCAAGAGACAGCAAATCAGACTCTTGCTTTAATACACACTACCAGTCACAGAAACTGTTACTCATGAATCAAACATGTTTCTGGTAATTGATTAAGCCCCTCCCCTTGGGATTTCACATTTCATTCAGTGATCCTGTTCTAAACAGGCTGAAGTTAAACCCTTAACTTGTAATCTCCAGAGCAAACATGAGACAAATACATGTGAATCTATCACACACTACAGCCACTGGGCTCTAATGTTATTACCAATCTTTTTGCCAGAAGAACCTCGCAGCATGTCCATAGAGGCAGCGGGCCCAGAGGAATTCTGGGAGCTGGAAAGGACCTTGGGTTGAGACTTGCTACTACGGAAACTATGATGATTCTTTGGTGCTCCATTACCGGTGCCTGGCTGAGGGCTGGGGCTTGGTGTTGATGTCACTTCTCCACCTGCAGCAGAAGAATGACAGAAAGAAACTCCAAACATCAAACAAGAGATGGAGGAGCATCACATGCTGGTCTCTGACTCTACCTGTGGCATCTGACAGCTCAGGAGTGGCAGCTTCACAGTCCAGTTCAGCTGCGCCCAGAGAGGCGGAGTCTAGCTGCTCACTCAGAGAATCCAGCGAATCTCCGTCAGCGCCTGCTGAACTGTTGGCATGGAAACCATTAACAGCCTCCGAACATTCAGTGTCTGGGATGGGTTCAGTAGGGGCGGGATCTGCAGGCACCTCAATTTGGGGTTTTGGCTTCTTTTTTTTCCTAGGCTGTCGTTGAAACAGTTTCAAATCAAACATGCAACTACAGACTCACATATAACAGTAAACATGCAAACTACAGACTTGCATATCACATATAACAGTTACAGTCGACTGTAACTCTAGTATTCCTAATATAGTTATACAGCAAAATTGAAAACAACATACTGTGCCAGATTAAATGTGTCCCACAAAGATTCTATGAGAACGTGTGGAACAGCATTTACTGTCATGGTCACCCACCTTCTTTTTCCCAGTAACATTCCATTCTTTCAGGATCTCCACAGCACTTCCTGACAAAACACACACACACACACACACATTACTATTGTTTAACACTACAACATACCATCAACAAGAGCAGCATTGTCAACACCCTTAAGTATACTTCTGTTTTCAATCATACAGCCATTTACTTCATTTGACAGTGTGTGGTTAACGCATACACATTACACTAGATTGGCTTTGCTCCAAATGTCATTGCGCTTTCAAACTAAAGTTGTCCAAATGCAGCTAGCTCTCCAAACGCAGCTAGCTCCACCTTGTGCAACATTAGCCCATGCTGCCACCTTGTGGACCCACTAATTAGTGTACACCATCCAGAAGCATGGGCAGACTACCCTAGAGTAATGCATGTAAATTGGGCTTATGTAAAGACTTAGTCAGGTTTAACTCTATCATAGGAAAATGGACATAGTACTAAAAAAGTTATTGTTACTATGTTAGTTGCACCAATGTAACAGCACAGGTGCACAGAGGATGTTTTTACCTTCTAAAAATGCCTGCACTGCTCGATCCACACAGTTTTCAAAGTGCTGCAGAACCAGAGCAATCTCGTTATTGCTCTTATTGGGCACCACTGCTCGCACAGCATTAATCTGAAGACAGACAGAAGATGAAGTGAGGAAACGTCTCAAAGCTACAAACACAATAAGACAGCAAAGTATCTGTTCAGTCAAACATGAGTCAAGTGACAGGTATGGTAACCAATATTTGAAATGTGTCCTCTGCATTTAACCCATACCGGTGAGGAGTGAACACACACACTGCAAGTTGTGAACAGTTGATTAATGATTCATACCTTCTCCTTCATCTTCTCAAAAGTTCCTCCTTGAGACATCACCATTTTGGAGTGTGTGTCAAACACCACTCCAGACACATCTAGGAAAAAAAGAGGGATAAACCTTAAAAGTACACATTTTCATGAGTGGAAAAATGTCTTTCGACCTTAATGGTAGAAAATGTCTTGGAGGATCTGGGTCAAGGCTTTTCTCCAAAAACATGTCAATGAAAGAGACAGAAAAAGAAAAAAAACCAAGGGGGAACACACAGGGAGAGATGCTTGAAGACAATTAATTCTTCAGTGAAAATCACACAATGAACACAAATGAACAATTTCTTAGTTATAACATATATACAAATAACAAATACCAGCTGACAGTATCTATTTTATGCTACTGAGAACATAAAATTAATCACACAAACACATGCTTTAACAAAATATAAAATTTTGTAGTCCACTCAAAAACGCTGATCACTGGCTAAAGCTGACAAAACCAACCCTAACTAACCCTAACCCTAAATGTGCAGAGACAACTATCATAAGCCACGGCTACACTACAAAACTTTGTACCCACACCATATGAAATGATCAGACAGAAGCACCTGTGAATAGTGTTTCTACAATGACCTGGAGTCTTGTGTGGGAGCCCTGCATGCTAAAAGGTCACAAGATCAGTCAGGAAAATGCAGTTACAATTTCTAGTCATGTAAGGTGCCACTCAAGTTCATCATCACTAAAAAAAAAAAGAAATGCTGTTGTGCTTGTGTGTAATTCCCCTTAAGCAACATTTCTGAACCTTTTAACTGTGGAGCTGATAAAACAGGCACCTGCAGTGACACATGGTTTTATCTGGTCAAAGGGTGTCACTCACACTCACTCACACTCACTCACTCACACTCACTCACACTCACTCACACTCACTCACACTCACTCACACTCACTCACACTCACTCACACTCACTCACACTCACTCACACTC
>JAZGTI010018955.1:0-11353 GCA_036877585.1 Botia kubotai | reverse complement strand
TCTGATACAGATAAAAGTCTGTCCGGTGTTTAATCAACTTTATTGAATGATCTGTTCTTTCATTTTATTCAGGCTTTGCGAGAAGGATCCATACCAGCTTTATCAGCGTCTGGAGCAGCAGGCGAGGGAGTATGTGTTAGAGATGAAGGTGCGGTTAATCAAGCATCTGTCCACAGGCTCAAAGGCCAACGGTGCTGTGGCTCAGGGGCCTCCACAGGCCCACCAGTTCATCTCACTGCTGCTAGAGGAGTACAACGCTCTCTGCCAGGCTGCTCGAACCATCAGCAGCTTCTTGCTCACCCTGGTGTGTTGATGCTATCACACGCAGCTTTTACGCCGCCCTGGTGGTTGTTTATATTAGTGCTTGCATATCATTAATTCTTGATTGATAAGTTCATCTCAGTTTCATATTAAAATATAAGATTTACAGTTTGTACTTGTAATTTTACGTATGTATCTGTTGACAAGCTCTTGATGGCAAGGCAACCAAAACTTTGCTTGCTCAGCTGTATTCTGTTTTTTTCCTGAATCTGGTGTTTGCTTGTCAGCAACCATTAAACCATGTCCTAGTAGCTATCAGACCTTGTGCTGTTGTTCTTCTGCAGGAGAACGAGCATCTGCAGAAGTTCCAGGTGACATGGGAGCTCCACAACAAGCACCTTTTTGAGAATTTGGTGTTCTCTGAACATATCCTGCACAACAGTCTACCTACTTTAGTGGCCCAGCTCAGGTATGATCTTAGTCTATTATAACCATTTGTTTTTCCCCTCTATCTGTATAGAGGAATCTCGGATGCGGTAATTCCATCATCGTGTTTGTATTTTATAGGCAGGGCACAGCATCGCATGACTCATACAGTGAGGATATGTACCGTACCCTGCTGGAGAGATACCACCAGCTGGATCAGGAGATGAGTGCAGTGGCACTAGAATGGCTGGAATGCGAGAAGAGGATCGATGACTATGTGGATGAGCAGGCAGGTTTCTTTTCATAGTTTGCGTTATTGGTTTTTAAAGTTACCACTCTTCTGATGTTTCTGATGATCCTCAGCATGGTTCAATTTAAAATTCAAATAAATGTACATTTTAAATGTGCTCTTATTTATTTGATGTCATAATATAATGGATAATGATCAACAACTTGTGGCTATACATATGCCAGGCATCACCTTTAGCTAGCATAACTAGCTTTTTTTAATTTATTAAAAAAATATGTACGCGATAACAGGCAGTTTAAAAACGTATATATATACCAGACTTAGTGTATGTGTAATGTGACCAACTCTTCATTGATTTAGTTTGCTGACAAAATTAGAAGCGTTTAATTGAAGAGTTTATTAAATATAATAATAACCGTGACTGTCATTGAAAAGTTCAAAACTAAACAAAGTACAAAGAAACAGAAGCCGGGGGTCTCAGAACAGGTTTTCAAAACTTACGCGTCTTTTAACTGGACACAGTGACTTGACGTATCGTATTAATAATAATTACAAATTCTCGGTTATTTGCGAATACTACTTTGTAACGTATTTTTGTAAATGTGTACACACAAATATGAACCACATCAAGTGCAATAAGTTGAAAATAAGCTTGTAATGTAGACGCAGTAATTGAGAGCTTTGAAAGCCCCTTTAATAACTAATAGCTGTTTTACTTGTTTACAGTTGCTTTTCAAAGTTGAAGGTCAGAATCTTACAAATCAAAGGACAGAACCGCATAAATCTTTAATTAATAGAAATGTAAGTCACAACACACTCCATTTGTAGTATTCATTTTTATCCGTGGTGTGGTCCTTGACTTTTTCCGTTTTTCCAGATGTCTTTAAGAACAAAGCAGCGCATGCTAAAAGAAGATGCAGAGATCTTTAAACAGAAACGATTTTTTGAAGAACAGGTAAAATTTCCTTTAAAGTGAGTCTGATTCACCCCTTAATGGCAGTTAATGTAAGTGTGTCCCAATTTATGAGAAACATATGAATTAACTGTTAAATGTAAGTATCATTGCTTCTGCTTTACAAGAAGCTTGTCCGTTTAGTCACCAAACTTCAAACAGCACATGCCACTTTATTACTTCATTTCAGCTGGCATCTTAACTTAACATGGTGCTAGTAAAGTCAAAGGTCATTGAATTGATTCCCGGCCTGGGAAATCATGTATTTATAAAACGTATAGCTTAAATGTACTTTAACATTTACACATTTGAAAGATGCTTTTGGCCAAACCAATTTAATGCTAGAACACATGCTGTTTAGCTATGACACTCGTGCAAATGATGTGTTTGGCTTGTAAAGCAAAAATTTATTTTAAGGAAGCTTAATGAGTCCAGAGTGCAATTTATATTACCCTAAAATTGTCAGTCATTGTTTAATGTTCTGCTTGCAGTTCTTGCCGAACAGTAAGAAGTCTCTGGGTGGCGACAGTAAGTTCACAGACACGGTGAAGCAGATGTTGTCCTCCAGGCTGAGCATCCCAGACTGTCCCAACTGCAACTATCGGCGGAGGTGCGTTTCAGAACGATGTTTAGCCCAGTGACACTTTGAAAGTAATACATCGTTGTTGTTAATTGTTTACACGTAATTAAAACAGAGTGTTTTTTTCCTCAGATGCACCTGTGACGACTGCAGCCTGTCTCACATTCTCACCTGTGGCATCATGGATGCTCCAATGGCAGAGGAACTGCATTTGAAGCTGCCTCTGCAGGCGGAACCTCCCCAGGACTATCTGTCAGAGGTCCACCCCCCCAGCATGTCATCGGGCAGCTCAGGGTCCGGCTCAGCCCCCGGCTCCCCCATCACCATCCAGCAGCACCCGCACCTCATCCTACCACAGGATGGCACCACCACATTGTGAGTTTATGCGTTTTTATTCATATGAAACTGATTACATATCGCAGGCACTTTTCAGTGCCGTTACCAAGCTGGGAAGAGCCAGGAAATTATTTAATATAACTTTGTTATTGTGATTGTGTTCGGCTGATAAACTCATGCGGAATAGCACGAGGGTGATTGGATTATGAGAGAAGTTTCAATTTTGGGTGAACGATTCTTTTAAAATATATTGGGTCTCTAAAAACTTACTAAAAATGTGTTAATTATTTAGAAAATTGATATTATTTTACAATTGTTGACTTAGGTCAATAAAGACCCAAGGTATGTGTTTAGGGGAGAAAGTTCAGTCATTCTGAGCGTTGATTTTAAGGTTGAAGGGCAGGTTTCTTTGTAATTAGATTAAAACTGTACTGTTTTCCTTGTAAATTAGCATCCACTGGCAAGCACCTTTCGTTTTATTCCAAGTTTTGTTTTTGGCAATTTGCTAGTGTTAATTTTAGACCCTGTCAGACTTCCTCTTACGAGAAAACTTATGGGCTGTCAAGGGTTTTCACATGGACAATGCTGCAACACGACATTGGGAATTTTTTCCCAGTAATTCTAGTAATAAAGTACTTGTGTAATAGTAATAAGCCACTTTGTGGACAGTATTGCAAAACACGAGCAGAAATCGGATATGGGTCAGAGCAGACGATTATTGTTATAGTAATTTCTGTATTTATGATTTTAATGACTTCATCATGTACTTTCCTGCTGAGCTCACCCAGTTTCTATTTTTCAGTAACACACTGTAAAAAACATGGAATGGCTGAGTCATTTGATTTCTTTACATTTTCTTCTGCCTTTTCTGCCCGTGTGTTAGTGATGACGTGCCTCCCTTGTCTGCTATCTATCCTCTGAGTGGGTACGAGGACCCTGCGGTGGTGGCTGGCATTAATGGCATACACAGCCAGCTCAGTGGAGGGGAGGAGAGCATGACCTTCAAAGATAAAGTGGGTGGCAGTTTGTACAGTCCCCATGTAGTCGATCATCTGACCTGTTGCTGCAGTGAACAGAATATTTGTCAACTGGGGTCAAGTTTTGAATTTGAAATTGGGACTTTTTTTCTAATTGAAACACCTCTGCTCTTGTTCCTCCCAGTCTCCACGGGGTAGCTGCAGCAGTAGCAGTTCGTCTGAAGGGGATGAGGAACCTCCAGGCCAGAAGGAGGCGCTTTCAGGAGTAAAGAGTGACTGTCCACCTCCATCATATCCTCAGACACAGGTAAAGGATTTTAATGCTGCTTTTCAGAGAAAACGGGAGGTGGGAGTGTTCACTCGACACATGAACAATACATACCAAATGTATTGGCATAGACCATTATCCACTTGCAACGTGATCGCTAGCTAGGTGGCTACAAAAATTATTTTTAAAATAATTCTTAAAATCTTGTATATTGCACGTTCATAGTTTTTGTGAACTATGAACACAGGAGAAAGATCTCTGATTAATCCGTTTCTCTTGTTAGATGGAGCAGGTACATCATCCATGCGAGTGTCACATGTGTTGTCAGGGGTCTGGAGACGGTAGCCCATCTGGCCTGGGCTCCACCTGTCTGCCGACCAGCAGGCTGCACGCGGGGGGTCACCAGTTCTTCTCAGACAACACGGCAGCCCACCCCGCCCTCCACCTCTACCCCCACATCCACGGCCATCTCCCTTTACACAACCTCTCCCACCTACCCAGACCATTGCTGCCCACCCTGTACTCCACCCCTCCTCTCACACACAGCAAGGTTAGACACACACCGGCACACAAAAAAACCACACAGGAAATTCCATGCCATAGTGTTCTGTGACTGTTGTTACTTTCAACAGTCGGCCACAAGGGGGCGACTTGTATCAGAATTTTTAAATAAGGCACAGGTGCATTAATTCCATTTCCTTTTGGGCACATGCTATTCCACACCACTGATAACGTCAGCTGCATTACACAAATTCCTTATCAAGCAATGATGTAGTACGTCATTATTTTGCTTTGTCCTATCGCTGGATTTCATGGTGAATGGTTTTAAACAGACTTACCTTGGTAAACATTCAGTGTAATGATTTCCCCTTTCTCCACATCTTCTCCAGACGCTCCCATCCACCCCCACATCTGGTCACACAGGCGGAAAGCAGCAAGTGTTCAACCCCACCCTACCGGAGCACGTCTACCAGACCTGCTTCAGCACAGCAGGGGACTGGAATGGCTCTTTACCATGTCCCTCACTCAAGCTAGAGAACCTTTGGGACACGCATATGATGAAGAACTGGAACCCTTCCGTGCTGCTGCAGGAGCCGGTACCCGGTCAGTTACCCATAAGCCCCTTTTTTATTTTTGAAGCCTCTGTTTATTGCATAGCTCAACAATAAACTTTTCCTGTTGGCCCAACTTTTCTTGTAAGGTGTATCCTTGACCTCTGGAGTAATTCAGATGACAATTTGAAATTAAACAATTCAAAGAGTTAAACAATTCAAAACGTTTTTACTGAAACTCTGTTCTCTTGATCAAAGGTGACATGCTGGGCCCTCCCCTTCCCGACGTTCCCCTTCTCTCCCCCAGTTTGGACCCCAACGTGAACCCCCACCCTGCCCCAGAAGGCAAAGAGAAGAAGAACGGCGCCAAGAAGAAGTGTCTCTTCAACTACCAAGATGCCTTCATGGATGCCAGTGAATTGATGGCCACCTCCTCTGTGTGCAGTACCACCACCACTGTCCAGTCGAGTAATGAGCACATTTCAGATAACCACTTAATGTGTAAATCAATTCATACTATTTTATATATATATATATATTTGTGTATAATATTTCTCTTCATAATAATGTATATAATTTTGTGCTTTGTTGTACATACTGTAGTATCACTTCATTTGAAGTGCATTAGTCCAGTTGGTCTTTCTTGCACCTTCATGTATACTTAATTCTAATTAGTCGTCTTGTATCGGTTTAATCATCTATATGTGCTACAAAGCAACTTTGATGCAGGTTTACACCTAAACGGAAAAGTCTAAAACTTTAATATTATTCTTTTGCTGGCCTATGTTCAATCAGTTTTTCTAGATTTGATCTAATTCACTGTTTTTGTTTTTTAGATGATGTTTTCCATAATTTAGGTAAAGAGGACCATAGACATCCCACTCCTGTTGCTCCTAGGAATAGCCCCACCGGCCTAGCGTCCCTCCCCCCTCTTAACGGAACCTCACATCCCTCTTCCCCCAGCACACACTTGCCGAGTTTAGGCACTCAGTCCTTCCCAAAGACTGTATCTCATACTCAAGGATTCATGGACACCCATCAAGGTCTGTGCTTGTCATCTGCTGAGCAACCAACTGCACTGGTAGATGGTCTGGTCAGTGGTCCAAATAGTGTGTGCAGGTTAGTCCACCATCTTTGTCATCAATAGTACATGCGCTTATGTATGATGAGATGCAGGTCTGAAGTTCTGGTACAAAGACCATCTTAGACAGGACCGTTTTTGAATGCCAGTTTAGGGGCTGGGGCAGTTTAGGCCTACTGGTTAGAAAATTTCTTAATACCGACAGATAACAACAACAACAACTGAGGTGCCCTTGAGCAAGGGCACCTTACTCCCAATTGCTCCCTGGGCGCCGCAGTGCTGCCCACTGCTTCGGGTGTGTGTTTACAATTTGCAGTGTGTGTTCACATCTCACTATTCCAACGTTTAAAGTAGAGCACACCCACGTCTCCTTGATAGACCACATCATTATCTCTTGATGAGGGCCTGCATCCAAAATACAGGGGTATATGTGATGTTTAATTTTTTAGAAAAGCTTTTGTTTTATAATGAAGTCTAGCTGAAAATATTCAAAATAGTATTTGGAACTGAGTCGAATGGTGTGTTTTATAAAACATACACTTTGAATCGTCCTTGTAAATAAACACTGGAACTGTCGGACATCTGACTTAAACTTTGCAGGTTATGTTTACACTTGACTGTGACTTTGAATGAGGTGCTTTGAGGCTGGACTTTGTTTGGAGTTCAGCATGAATACTCACAGTCAAGGGATGTTTTTTTAGTGATCCCGATTGTGAGGGTCATCGCTGTGAAGGGAACGGAGGCTACGAGCACCAGGCGTATGAAGGAGACGAGAGCCCAGATGATGACAGCAGCTCGGAACATAGCTCCTCCACCTCAACCTCCACCAATCAGAAAGAGGGAAAGTACTGTGACTGCTGCTACTGTGAATTCTTTGGTCATGGAGGGGTACGAAAACACTCATTTCACTTTTATCAAAATGCTAAATAAAAACAACATTATCAAATGGGGTGGGTGGTATCGCCAAAGACCCTGTCAGACTTCCTTAATATTACAGTAACGATGTATCAATTATTTCACTTTCTATGATTTTGCACTACTCAAATACAGTTTCTTATCACTCTTAAATTAACGTGGCCGTTCTGCGTACTAATGACCGCACAAATATATCCATCACAGAATCTCTAATGGCTGACATCACATCATAAATACCCGCAACCCTGTTCCGAATACTTCTCATTTACCTGGTGCTGTTCATGTAACGCATCAGGATGTACTTTTCATTTCCTGTCAGCAAACCTGCTTTTCGTGCACCACTGCTTATGTAAATCAGCCCTTTATCAAAAAACGTGTGGAACCAGTTGTGTCAGACTCTGCTTTTACTGTTTACGGTGTAAACAGTAAATAAACTCATCATGTGTATGTTTGTGATGCGTAGCCTCCTGCCGCGCCCACCAGCAGAAACTATGCAGAGATGCGGGAGAAGTTGCGACTCAGGCTGACTAAGCGAAAAGAGGAACAGCCTAAGAAGGAGGACTTGCTGCTAGAGAGGGACGGAGTGGAGGACCACCGCAAGGTGGAGGACCTGCTGCAGTTCATCAATAGTGCAGATAACAAACCAGCCAGCAGCTCCAAAGCAGCCAAACGTGCCCGCCACAAACAAAAGAAGGTAAACTTGTTTTCTCAGTGCAGCTATAATTGTTACAGTTACAATATACCCCAGTCCTAAACTTCAGATTCCTCTGGTGTGTTTGGGAGCAGATGGAGGAGAAAGCTCGTCTTGAGGCGGAGACTCGGGAACTGGAGGTACAGCAGCAGCTTCTGAAGGAACAGAGGAGGCGGCAGCAGGAGGAAGTGGTGCTAAAGCAGGAGCTGCTCCGTTTACAGGAACTCCAGCAGTTGCGTGCATCCAAGAAGAAGAGAAAGGACAGTAAAATCAAAGAGGCAACAAAGTCCGAAAATCCTTCTCTCGTTCCAGTAACCAACAACCCTCAGCCGCTACGGCAAACAGCGCAGAACGTTTTGGAAAGGAACATGCAGAATGGTAAATCACAGCTACTGCATAGTCTCATCCGTCTTCATTCTAAGGAGCCTTGTATTGAACCTGAATCCCCCACAATTGGGAGAAATGGCCCATCTCAGCAGCCAAGCCCAAAGATCTGCAAAGAGAGACCTCTGGAGTCTCCTGTACTCCAGAATGGCACCTCTATCCACCCAGAGCCCATTCTTACCAAGGCCAAACCCAAACAGCTGACAAATGGCCCAAAAACTAACGGTGAGGCCACCAAGAGGCCGGCTGAGACCTCCAAAGCTCCAGAGCCTCCAAAAGCCAGCTCTCAGACTGACACCAAAGCCAAGCCAAAAGCTTCATTAGAGTCCGTAACTGAGCTCAAGAGGGAGGAAAGGAGTTCTGGAAAAAAGCAGCATAATGGAGGGAAAGACGAGAGGAACTCTCCTATTATCGAGTCTCTAGCCTTAGAACCTCCTCAGCAGAATGGCAAAGTCCCAAACAGTGAGTCTCCTCAGCCCAAAGGCAAGGCCAAGAAGAATAAGAAGAAAAAAACAGACAAGACGAATAACTCGATAGGTGAGTATTGTGAAATGCCACTTCATTTGTCTGAAGATATATTCAAAAATTAATATGTTGGAGTGGAACACAAAGTCAGCAGTTTCTTACTGTCCAACAGATGATGTATTTCTGCCCAAAGACATCGATCTGGACAGTGTGGACATGGACGAGACTGAGCGTGAAGTGGAATATTTTAAAAGGTACCAATTCGTGTTTAATGCTCTGATGTTTTACACGGGTGATATTCAGGACCTTTCATTGACCTTTTCCAAATAACTCCTTATTCACAGGTTCTGCTTGGACTCTGCACGACAAACAAGACAGCGGTTGTCCATCAACTGGTCCAATTTTAGCTTGAAAAAGGCCACATTTGCTGCCCACTAATGGGTCTCCTCAAGAGATGACTGGAATCAGTAAGCGTTCCTCCGTTTTCTCCTTTATCCCATGTCTCCACAGGCTGACTGCTGACCCCAGTGCTGCTATGCTTCAACTGCTCCTCCGGTCTACATCATCCACGCCGCCTTGCCTTTTCCGTGTTGCTGTGGGTTCCACAAAGAACCCAAAATGGGCTTGTATTCCTGCAGTACTTCTGGAGAAAAAAAAAGAGCAAAGTCAAAAACAACCACAAAACGCTACCCCGAGTTTTTCCCGTCTACTTTGTTTCCTATTGTTTCTCTTTTAAAGCGTGTGTGCTTTTTGTCAGTGAGTGGACCGTTTATTTTAGGTCTGTACCATGTTCTGGGTTTTCTGTGGCCTTCACAGTTGTTGAGATGCTGTATGTATATGAGAATGAAGGCGCTGCAAAAGACATGCTTAAAGAAAAAAGATGAATTTAAAAAAAGAGATCCTTCTATACAAATCAACTGTGGCTTTGCTCACCTTTGCACTTCCTCACAGCTCCATGTCAAGAGAATTGGACTGGTCAACATGTACTTCCTTCATCCGGGAGTATGACTAATACTTGACAATGTTCACATCAGTTTTTCAGTTTCAGAATTGTTCAGTGTAACAACTGTGTTTATTTTATTTTTTTCCGTTTTTTCCCAACTTGTACCAAGCTTGAATCGGAATCCTTTCAGAATCAAATCAAAAGAACAATAGTCACGCTATCAATCTGTTATAGAGTGTATATTGTATTAACACTGAAGCCGGACTGGCTACTTTTTAACATATTGTTAAGTAATATTAAAATCTTGTCTTTCTTTTTGAAAGATGGAATACAGTAGAGTGGCAGGACATGTGTCTTTTGTGTTTATTTTTTGGTTTAATAAATTTGGGGGGCACATTGTGGGGCTGGTCCCCTGATATTACGTTAACAATTATCGACCGATAGCATATTAACATAAAAGGGGTGCTGTAACGCCCCTTATTTGCATGAATTGGTACCTTGGTGTGGGACTGTCCCCATCATTCTAGACAGAGCAGTGAAACACCACGACGGCTTTTACATGACCGTTTTATCATGAGTGCATCTGATTAGTTATGCATTCTGGATCATTTCAGACATTTGAGGTTAGCCCATAATAAACTGATAAGGGTTGTTTTTGTGTGTTGTTATTATTAGAAGGATGTGGTAGGTTTGAGACGAAGGCCAAGTGACCTCGTTAAATTAAATGCACTTGATCCAATCAAGGTCTTTAGGATTACTAGAAACTTCTAGGCAGGTGTGCTGAGGCTGGTTAAAGCTAAACTCTGCAGGACACTGGCCTTCCAGGAGCTGATTTTGACACCCCTGCCCTAGATAAAGAGGTACTCAACTCTGACCTTCAAGGTCCCTGATCAAACTCATCTGCCTAATTTCCTGGTAATCCTTAAGTTATTGATTATCTTGTTCAGGTTTGTCTGATCAGGGCTAGTGCTAAACTCTAAAAGTGGACCTCAAGGGCCATGAGTCATTCTTTAAAATGCATTTGCCTCATGTATTTGGATAAAAAAGACCTAGAATTAAAACATGAATAATTACAACAAATAGGACTAAATAAAAACAACATTTACACAAAATGCTTAAGATTTCCTATAAAATCTTAAGTTTCTTATTTATTAAAAAAATAAATAGCTGTGATTGGGGGGAAGTGGCTGATTTTTCAAACAGCCTCATTCTATTACAGAAAGACACTTATCTCATAGACAAATATTTAAATTAATGCTCTGTTATTATATTGTGTTTAAAATGAATTGAGTAATGATCTGTGTGTTGGTAAATGCTTGGTCATTTTTGTATACCCCAGTGTTAACCGTTAGTCATAATATCACTATTTCAGAAAGGCAGCACAGCACAGGTAAATATGACGTGTGGAACAACCCCTATGACACAGTTTTGAAGTGTTCATCATTTTGAAATTGACATGACCTTATCAGACTCCTCCTCCTTTCCGATTTGAATCCTCCTCCTAGTTTGGGAATTTTGGAGCATTAGGGTAATGAGAAAGCACTCGATTACTTTGTGATTCTAAGAAATGAGTAAGCATTGCCCAATCCATTCAGAAGAACTGACGTAAACTGAATAAGTAACTCAACTGGAAACGTACTGAACTGAAACTGAAATGTAACCATAGGCCTAATTCACAAAAAAACAACTACAGTTGTTGAAAATTTGGCTTATTTTATGGTCAGAGAGCAGCTACAAATCTTTACAAGATACTGTGTTTTACTGTGTGTTTA